>JAAQPG010001118.1:0-14581 GCA_013186905.1 Fusarium udum | reverse complement strand
ACTCGGCCCGAGACTGTAGTTAGCCACAGTCAATACACACACATTCCTCTCAACAATAAGTGCCCGCAGGCTAACTCTCAATGAGAGGACGAGAAGCAAGAACAAGAAAAGAGGACCATTCGCTGTGGTAACGGTCGGCAAGACATGTAGCTTAGAGTGGAGCACCTATAAGCAAGGGAGTGATGTCAATCGATGAGGGAGAGAAGCGAGAAGATGGTCGATGATGATGCGAGAAGCAAAAAGCAATTAAGTTTAACACAGACAGGGCAGGGACTGTTTTGGAGAGCTTCAGTGCAGATTCAGAAGAAACCAGCTGTAAGTTACTGGGTGGCAGGTGAGACAGTGGAGCTAAACCAAATCAACACTTCTAATTGCTCCTAAAATGGCTTTGCTCTAGCTTCAATTACAGCAATTCAATACATCGTTAATCGAAATCAACTTAAGCTACAGCCAATATTGCCAATATTCAAGCTGAAGCCGGAGAATTGGATCTATCAATCGCTGATGGTACCTGAATTATGGATACAAGGTGACATTTCAATTTCTAGGGGACTCGTGCACTGTCCACCGCGCTAATCTACAAAATCAGGCGCTCACCGCCCGCGGCTGCATTTGGCGCAAGAGAACGGACGGGATCCACCAAAAAAGCAATCAAAACTTTGCGGCTACTACAGACGAAAAGAAAAGAAAGGGTCAAAGCTTGTGCTTCGACTGAGCAAACAAAGACAAAGAAAAGTTCTTTCTGCAACGATCCCAGCAATTTTGTTTCGGCCTTTTCAGAGACATTAGATCTCCTTCATCGAAAATCACGTCTCGTCTCGTCTTGTCTTGTCTTAGTCTCATCTTGAAAAGTTCCTAGACCTAGAACTGGACCTGGATCAACCTGGACCCTTCACAATACGAAGTGAAAAAAAGCCATTGAAAAAAGTGAACGACGCGCTCTGATTGGACAGCTACAAAGCACCACCAAGCTTTTTAGGTGCAGTTGTAAGTGCCTGTTGGTTCTGCTCGCTATTTCGCTTCAGTCTACACCACCACAAGCACCATCTTTGTTTGCTTGTTCTACAACACTTCCAGTCTCCCAAACGCATGGTCCATTGCGGGATTTAGGACCAACTGTCTTTGTGAATTGGCTGATCCCGACTTCTCGGGCGCTTTCCCGCAACCATTACCACGACTTTGGGCCAACAAACATTCCTTAGTTGCAAGCCCAGCAGAGAGCTCTTGGTGAAGACTATCTCATTAAATCCGAAAAAAGACATTCGTCAACGGCAGCCAAAGACAATGCTGACCCAAGAGTTCGTTTCGGCCATCTGCGGTCCTCCTCTCGCTGCCAACACAGCCATTTCCAAGGACGTCGGCATCTACTCTCACTCCCTCACACCATCCCACACCATCAAGGCATCATTCAAGAAGAGTTCCACCCCTGTCAACGGTCTAGCCGTCAGTGAGTCTCATATTTTTGCGGCACAGGACCAGAAGGCACATGTCCACGTCTACTCGCGTGTACGCGGCAACCAGGAGGCTCTCGTGCCGTTCCCTGAGAGGATCCGCAGCTTGGCCCTTGCTGGCCAAGTGTTAGTCGTGGGCTCTACCGAGGGCAGACTATTTCTCTGGGAGGTTAGTTCAGTCTCACTCACGCCGTTGCGAGTACTACCTTATACGCGTGATACTATCGTCGAATATGAATACTGACAAGTGATATAGACGTGTACAGGCCGGCTAGTGTCAACACCACCTTGCCATGTTCAAGCCGTTTCTTGCTTGGCCGTGACGCCATATCACATTCTGTCCGGTTCTGATGACTCAAACATTAACGTTTGGTCAATATCACGACTTCTGGAGCTCGATGCTCAGGCGGAACAAGAGCCTGATCTAACCCTCTCCAACCATCGTGGTGCTATCACGAGTCTAACTGTCGGTCCTGGTACCAACCCGGAAACTAGCATATGCGTGTCCGCCAGTAAGGACAAGACATGCATCATCTGGAACTACCAGACCGGCCAGCTTCTCCGTACACTGCTCTTCCCAGCCTTCCCTCTCTGCGCCCGTCTGGACCCAAGTGCCAGGGCACTCTTCGTGTCTTCTGAGGCCGGTGCTGTCTACCTTGTCGAGCTATTCGGTGGCGACAAGCCGTTGCTTGGTTCCCGCAGCACAGAGCTACCGTCTATTGTCGTGCAAATCAACACCCCGCTTGCTGTTTCGGATCCAGAAGTTGGACAGCCATCATGCCTTGCTCTGACATATGACGGCACTTCGATATTGTCCGGACACACCAAGGGCAAGATTCTACGGTGGAGTCTGGCTGAAAACGGCCATTCTACAGACGTTGCGAATCTAAATGCTTCTGTCACCAACCTCTGTTTCATACCTCCGCTATCAACTGAGCAACCAACAAAGACGGTATCCATTGTGAAACCTAACCAGAGCCTAAAGCGGTACAACTTTACGGCCCAGCTTACCACGGATCTGGGGGGGCATACAAAGCTCGATCAGCTGCTTGAGACCAATGGGATACCATCGGAAACTCTTGAGACAGCAATTTCATCTGTAACAAATCCACCAGAGACTCAACAAGATGACGAACTTGCTAGACAGGACGCACAGTTCCAGGCCATCATAAACAGCTGCAACCTACTCCAAGACCCGATTAGTTAGATATCTGCCGCAAGCGCACACCCTTACAGCAGTTAGCTTCCCAAATACTCTAATGTGTAATCTCCTGAGAGCACGCATAAACCGTCCACAGTCGAACCTCGTTTTGGATTAGTTTATGTTGCTTCCCGTCTCTTTTCTCAGCCTCAACGCTCTAGCATGTCCTATGTAACAAGTCGTACAACTCACGTTGCTGGCCTCGTTCACTCTTCTCCTTCCAAGCTGGTCCTCCCGAGAAATATGTCAAAGCGTACAGCAGGTTGCACATGTGTCACAACTCACATTCTCTGGGAGAAGCATTCTCAACTTTACTTCCCTGTTTGGAGACTGAATTCGTGGTGGCTGCCATAACCCGCACCTGGAGTTGCATCTCACCGGTTCGGAGTAACGTGCATCTCAGTGAAAAAGTTCTTGCAGCAAAGTGTGGCTGCATTTCAGTTTCGTTTCTTGCTTAACGCAAGGGATTCTCCAATGCAGATGATAAATGCTGTGGGCGCTAGTCTTGGATTCTCATGCAAGGGGTTCCGAGACTCTCTGCGAGTGTAACATCTGCCACTTCAATAGGTAAAATCGTCACCCAGATCCGATAAACGGGCTTGTCGTTTAAATAAACTTGACCATATCGGGAGGGACTTGCAGTCGTATTTACTGGGGAAATGACACTACCCGATACTGACCCAGCTGAGGTTTTCTGATTGATCATAACATTATCGTCATCCAAATTGAAACTTTTTCGTCATATGCAACTGATTATGCTTTTGACATTAGTTCGTTCTTATTCCCTTGCATATGTCTCGTTATCGTACCTCCCGACTGCCACGACGCGGAATAGCCCATCCGACAGAAGCGGCTCCTAGGCCCGAGACAACACGCGCGAGAGAAGAGATCATCACTGCGGTTCTTTTTCCATGCTTGTATTCTGTGTTCTAGTCCATTGCTTGCAGTTGTTCTCGGACATGATCAAGAACCCGCTGCAAGGAGAGGTGCTTTCAGCTTCAGGGTTTGAGACAGGTGGCGGATATGCCCGTAGAGATTGGATGCGAGGGATAGGAGTTGTTGCGGTGAGGCATCAATGAAATAGGAGTTGGAATGATATGATTTTGCACGAATGGGTTTGCTTTTGTGAGTTGAGTGAGGTTCTATCCAGTTCCAAAGGGCATGTCTTGTGAGTGTTAGGTGAGGTGGACTAGGAGTATTGTTCCAAGTTCCCTACATCCACAAGGAATTTATTGAATGATAGTTCAGCCTCAGTTGGTATTGTCTAAAAGACACATACCAGTAGGAGCCAAACCACTTGCTTCTCCCATGTAGGAGACAGTGGCCCATGCCCATATCCTGTCAAAAGTCGAGTGAAATATCAATGCTCTAGGGTAGCAGAGAAGCACCTAAGATGTTGATAATTTCCTTTGTATGTACTACATGTTGTTCAATATACCGGGTTATTGGCATACGTAACCACGGTACAGTATTCTCCGGTAAGTATATCACTTGTGAGGGAGACATCTCCCAAGGCCATTTCCTTATACATTTGCCAATAGCTCAATCATAAATGCACGTTGTAATGATTGATAATACACCGATATCTACGGAGCATGATGCCGAACAGCAATGGCCTTTGAAGCACTGTACTTAACTCCCAAAAATGCTGGCCTAGTACAGTACGAATTAGGATGACGGAAAGACCGGCCGGAGCGGCAAATTTCTCCGCGCCGACTAACACCGAGCTCGCAGCGTCAATGCCTTGCATCATCGGATACTTCTGAGCCGTCGCGAATCTACAATCTAGTCGATTTCCCCAACCTACAACATACACCAAATGTCTGTCGTTGGTACACTCAAAGGCGACATGCCGCAACAAGTCCGATCACTCGTGAGTCCTGCCCCTCATTGCGGCCACCCAAATTTGCAGTGATCGCCGTGCACTCTTGATATCGACAATTGCTGATGGGAATTTTAACCAGTACCGCCAATTATTACGGCAAGGCTCGCAGTTCGCTGCGTACAACTTCCGAGAGTATGCGAAGCGACGGACGAGAGATGCTTTCCGGGAGCATCAGGGCGAGCAGGATAGCCGAAAGGTGCAGGAGTTGGTGCAGCATGGGATCAAGGAGCTTCAGAGCTTGAAGGTGCGTGGTAACGATGCTACCGTGAGGGGGAAGTGCTGACAGAAATCAGCGCCAAACAGTCATCAGCCAGTTCTACCAACTCGACCGGTTAGTTGTTGAGGGTGGAATCTCGGTAAGTCAGGTCCATTGAGATCACATATCTAGCATACTGACCTCTGCAACAGGGCAAGCAGACGGGCAACAATCAAGAGATTTTGAGGCAGAAGGAGCAAGGGTATGTAAAAAGCTGGTATCGCCACCATTCATCACTAACAATTGATGCAGTTACGACTAAACGATTTGACCATAACGATCTCGAAACGACTGGATAAAGGGTAAAAGAGACAAACTCGTGTGTACAGTAGCATGGTTACGGGGATAAATGTATATGTATCGGATACCACAAAGGTTCAAAGGCGTCAGCGAGCCCCGGGGGTGTCTCGAGGTACTGGAGAATGGGCAATGCGGCTCGAATATTAGATGGCGAATCTCAATTCTGATTCTATTTGGCTCTCAATATTTGGTTTCTGTGTAAAATGCTGTCAGCCTGCATATCTCCAAGCATTTTATAACCAGAGCTTGGGCAGCACCATCCACTGGAATTTGTTGCCAAGACCTCGAAGCTGACGGTGTCAATGGACTTTGTATCAGTTAAAAGCCTTTGTCTCCCTGAGCATAATATATTTGCCGTCGTTTTTATTTTTATCCCCCCCTGGTCGTCAGCTTCATATGAGGCGGCGCATCGAGCCTTTACTTTTCTGTAAAGGCTCAAACAGTGAGACCCTTGTAGCAGGGCATTTTTTCAGAAGTCCAAGTCATATAAGGTCTTTCTGCCTCAATGACCTAATTGCTGCCTTGGCTAGGTAAACAGTATATATTTGCAGATATTCATGTTTCAATTTATACCTCAATAGCCATGATCTTCAATTATTTTCGATGTTAGATTACGTCAGCGGGTCTCACCAATTTCAATTGGCCAACTAACAACCTTGGACAGCCCATCGCGACTCGCGACTCAGCCTCGTAAACCAAGCTGCAACGGCGACATTGTTACGAGTCCACAGCGCAATCCAATCGACGTTAAATTTAAGCTTTAAATCATCGCTATAGTATCATAAGAGTCAGCGCAATAAGTCAGCGGCGATGGCGCCAGGAGTGAGTGAATCACTGCTTCCCTTGTGCAACCATCGACTAATTGGCATAGACGCGACGCGCCAACAGATCAGGATATGCCGAGCACGATGACTTCGAAGGTACGAAATTACGGATCGCACTCTCCGACGCGTACTAATTAGCCCAAGGTCTTCCCGTGCGACAATGGCGACAAGAATGGATAAAAGTTGCGCCGCCGCAACAGCAGGAACAGACTCAGCAGAATGATATTTGGTCCATCGATTTACCTCACGGCATGCCGAAAGACTCGCATCTATTGCCAGCCCACAGTCAGGAACTTCTGGCGGCTGCGCGATCCGGAAGACTATATAAAAGGCCTGCGCCAGCTGAGGAGGAGGAGGTCGATGCTGATGCAGCTCCTGAGAAGTCAGAGAAGAAGGAAGAGGATACAAGTGCTCGAGGTTTCAGCGTGAAAGTATGGAAGCAGTTGCCTCGTAATATCGATACACCTGGTGCATCACATCTCGCGAAACGACAAAAGAACACCGTGACGATCGCCAGTCGGACGGTGGAAGAGAAGGTTCAAGGACCGACAGTTACAAGGGCGACTGTCAGGAGAATTGATGCCGCTGGAAATCCATATACTGAAGAGGTTACGCTATCTGATGGCCAGCAAGTTCAGGGCGAAATCGTTTCAACACGGATTGAACAGGCGCCTGTTGCTGGCTCCGAACCACTTGCTACAACACCTGTTCCCAACCGACGAAGGCCGCCACCGCCTAAGAGAAAGGCCAAGGCTGGTCCTGGCCGAGGAAAGAAGAAGATCAAAAACCCTCTTCCTGATGCTGGTGCTCCTGCTGCGGCACCTGTCGCTGGAGCGGATGGTGTTGTGCCCGCTGTTCCAATTAAGCCCGAGAACCCTGCAGAAGCTGTACGTTGGAAACTGTGGATGTGCTGTTGTCCATCGCTAATTTTTAATAGGCCATCAAACAGGAACGTGAAGACTCTGCCAATCAGGATAGTCCGATGCCGGATGCAGATGACGACGATGACGATGAAGATGGGAATGATGACGAAGGCGACGAGGGTGAAGAAGGAGAGGCAACGCCAGCTGCGGAGAGTCAAGCAAATGGCGAAAACAACAAGTCACAAGATCACGAGATGACAGACGCGGCTCCCACAACAACTACTGAAGCAGCGCCTGTTCCACCCCCTGCACCGGAACCAGCGCCAGCGACTCTTCCAGTTCCTATTGAAAAAGAGGAGCCTGATACTTTCATGCAAACCGACTCATCTTCGCCTGTGCCTGTGCCACCGAACCCTATGGGCCTGGCACCTCCAACAACCCTCACACCTGGTGGATCCAGACTCGAAGGCAGCCCCCTTAAGAACGTGGTTATGCCTTCACCTACCAAGGAGGTGGATCAAGAGCAATTGTTGAAGGCAGTGATAGATGCACCTTTTGTGGGAGATGAAAAGCCCGCGGAGCCTGAACTGACGGAGGAGAACCTTGCGCGGGCATCGCTTGAGCCACCAACCAAGGATGATGAACCCCATGGTTCAGCGGAGGAACAGCTCCTGAAGGCAGCTATAGATGCTCCGTTCGGGCCAGGACCACAATTGGCAGTCGCATCTGCAGTTGAACCTGCGGATTCGACCATAGCCGAGCCTCCGTCTACAATTGTTGGAGAGGCTCCTGATGTTGCGACTGATCGCGATGTTCCAATGTTGGAGCCGACCGACAGCGAGGCACTATTACCTCCCCCACCTGAAGAGGTTGGCAATATTGCAACCACGCCTCCTGGAAACTCTGGAGAGCCTGGTGCTTCTGGCCCCGGCAGTGAAGTCAAGCCTTCAACAGATATCCAGGCTGGCGAGGAGGCAGTCTCACAGCGACCGCCTTTGGTAACCACTGAGACTGGTTTGACAGAGGATAGCATCAAACCCGATGATTCAGCCTCTATCACTGCTCCTATCTCTGATATCACAGATGTCCCTGCTGCGGCTCCGTCAGTTGTTGATCTCCCGCCTGAGCCGCCCGCTGAAACCACTGTGCAAGATTCCACTATGGAAGAGGCTCCTCAAGAACCCGCCACAGAGGAGATCAAGGAGCCCACACCACCTCAACCCGAGATTAAGGAAGAGTCTGCTCCTCCTGCAGTTGAAGAAGTTCCTCGCGAGGAATCGCCTAATTTGCTTTCCAGCTTGATGGACAAACTTGATGAGCAGCATGCAGAGATCGAGAGTATGAAGCAAAAGGCATCAGCTGAACTTGGTACCAGAGCCTGTTGCCGAGGTGCCTGCAGAAGTTCCTGCAGAGGCTGTCATCGAGCCAGCTGCTGAGCCCGTCTCTGAGCACATGTCCGAGCTAATCGCTGAGCCTACTGCTGAATCTGCCCCTGAAACTGCTGCAGACCCCATCACCGAGGCTGCTCCTGAATCTACTACTGAGCATCCTGCGGAAACACTGGCAGACCCCGTTGCGGAAACAGTCACGGAGCCGGCGGCCGATGTTCCTCCTGAATCAGCATTAATACCTGAGGCACCAGCTGAACCAGTTGATGAGCCCATGGTTACTGAGGAAGTTAAGACTGAAGAGGTGAAGACCGAGGAGCCTGCTGTTGAGCCTCCTATTATTGAGACCCCTGCTATCGATGCCCCGACCGTTTCCGAACCCTCAGTAGCGGAAGGACAGCAAACACAACAAGAACCAACGCAAGACTAGAATGGTTTCCATGGGTCCAGTGATATGCGGGTTGAAAGGGGTCAAAGAGGTGTTAGAAGAGCCGACGGCCGTATAACTGATCAAACAGAAAGAGTCGGAGATGTATAACAGTTAGGGTAGATAGTTCTAATGAATTCACGGACAACAGGCAATAAAGTATATGGTTTACTATAGAACTTTTTCTTATGGCTCGATCTCTCGATGTTTCAACTCGAGTGCCTAAACCAATCCGGTTTGCGCCTCTCCCGCCGAAGTACTACTGTTACTGCGAACCTCCACAGCCTTCATCTTCGTTTGCTGAGGCATCGCATAGCGACCATGCATGCGAAACCCGCGCGCGTGTGCATTGCTCAGTCCCAATAACGCGGCGCTGGTAAGTAGTAGTCCAATGAGCACAATCGCTCCCGCTTGTGTCATGTTTCCTCCCAGTGCAGCGGACATGTACACCATCAACTTGGCCGCTGCTTCAAGATATCCCTCCAGACTCGACTGGGTCCGTAGCCAAGCGTGAGTAACAAGAGCTTGTAAGTCTGCATCTGGACCGCGTAGTCGCACGCTGTGTCCTCCACCAAGATCGACGGTGTATTCTGTCATGGTTAGACTTTCGGGGGGCGGTTCTGAGTGCGTCATACGTTTCTTTATGGCCCAGATGTTGAGAATACGAGAACTGACGAGGGTGAGGAGAATGGCAAGACCCCACCAGTCTTCGAATATGACCATGAAGGCTATGGAGGTTGATGTTATGAGGGGGCTGATTAGGTAGAGGAGGTGGCTGAGCCAGTCGACGTCAGAGAGGGAAGCCCAATCTTCGTGATCCTCATCATCGTCTTCTTCATCTGAGATCTTTGGCTTTCTTATCACTTTCCCCACGATCTTGACTACATCCCATGGGGTATCTAATCCAACGTCAAGAGTGATGATGTTCTCAGCGCCATCTTTGACAAGGCTCTTGAGATAACTCGCAGTCATGGTATTCTTCACGGCATATTGGATCTGGCCGAGTGTCTGAGTAGATAATGCTATTAAGCCAATGGGGGCTTCTCGTTCGAGGTCATCGCATGCTTGTTGGTAATGTAAACCGGGGGCGAGGACTAGGGAGTCGATCCACGAGGCGCCGCCGGTGAGGGCAGTGCGACGGGAGATGGTACGAAGGTCGGCGAGGACGAGAAGACCGCTGGCTGATAGGGTTATGTTGGGAAGAGGAGTTGTAGACCAGGAAGGGATTAGGGATCGAGGCTGTTCCATGTCAGTGGGAGGTATGGGCGCTAGATGTAAGACAAACCTCCATGTTATATACCATCTCTTGAGTCTCGATCACCAAGAGCACTATATCAAGTCCAGTATTGATATTTGGTTTGCGTAAATCTCCCTCCGCCTTCGGGGTTCAATATCTATATACTATGCAAGGCCTATGGTAGGCACGCGGGTATATCGATGATGGCATCTCCATGCGTATATCCGCATGACAACTACATTAGAACGCATCGAAAGACATAGCTGTGGTTTGAAACAAAGAGACTGCCGAGACAGTCTCGATGGGCTTGTTTTTTGGCCAGAAGGTTGGAAGTAGTAGTAGTAGTAGTAATAGAGTGTAGTTTTGAGACATGAAGTTGTGAGTGGCACGAGATCTATACACGCGCGGGGCGGTCTCATGATAGAGGTTCGCGTGCAAACTTACCAAGACCATTTGATTAAATAACAATAAGATTTGTAAATTCTACCTCTGAATGATTCCTCCTCGGGCTTTGATATGATCATAAGATGATGAGACATATACAGATAAAATCGGGTGCTTGCTACACAGACTTCTCACTGCCCAAGAGTTCTCAGAACTCAGCTTTGAAGATACATCTTGACCTTGACGCAACAACCAAGAACATTAAAGACCACCGTTCGCTATTCAAAACTACAAGAGCAAGAGTAAATGTTAAATCCAAAAATAAGTAAATTCATCACTGTTTGTAGTTTTACATCGTCAGGTAGAAGGAAATTACCTACCCTAAGCTTGCCCGATGACTAATCATTGCGCAACGAACAGATAAGCTAGCCGTCATGATGCAAGCAGCTCTGAAGCTCCCAAGCGTGAAGCCGCACAACATCCTCCATCACAATCATGCGGCTCTCACTCCAACCATTGCTCCTCCTGGGGCTCTCGGCCCTCGGTGCCGCTGTCTTCCAGGACGAGGTCGGCGAGATCGATTTCCACCACGCGCTCCTCGGCGTTCCCCAAGTCGAAACCACCTTCTTCCATCGACCACGAAAGCAAGATAAGGCGAGCCTCCTTTACACACTCAGCGACGTCGGTCTCATCGGCGCCGTCAACCCCAGCAATGGCCAGGTTGTCTGGCGTCAGCAGATCGCGGATGATATCACCAATGGCGGTGGTTTCCTCCGCGCTGCTGAGGGTGAGCATTGGGTTGCTGCGGCGTATGGATCGCGAGTTCAGGCGTGGGATGCGCTAACGGGACGAAATGTGTGGCATAATGAGTTTAAGGGGGAGGTCAATGATCTCGAGATTTTGGAGCTTACTGAGAGCTCGAGAAAGGACGTTCTGGTTCTGTATGACGAGGATGGCACGACGGTTCTACGACGTATACACGGTACTGTGGGAAATGTCATCTGGGAGTTCCGCGAGGTCGCCAAGAACATCCCTCTTCAGGTCTCAACCGATATTTCCAAAATCTACGTTATCAGCCTTCACGGATCGCCTGCTTCTTACAGCCTCAAGGTTACTGCGCTCGACACTCTCACAGGAGGACGACTGGACGACTTTGCCATTGGCACTAAGGGTGACGTCCATGGGCCCAAAGACGTCATGTTCGTTGGAGGCAACTCTGCCGCCCCTATCCTCGCATGGGCCGACAGCACCCTCACCAAGCTCAAGGTCAATGTCCTGGGAAGCAAGACGACTCAGGAGCTCAAGCTGCCTTCCGACGCTGTCGCCGTTACTATTCACGCGCCTCACCTTATTCAGTCGCAGCCTCATTTCCTCGTCCACACCCGAACCAAGACCGGAAACAAGGCCGAGGTCTATCATACCGACTTGAAGAGCAACCAGGTTACCAAGGCCTACGAACTTCCTCACCTTTCTGGCCCTGGTGCCTTTTCAACTAGCTCTGACGGAGCCAACGTTTACTTCGCCCGCGTCACCGAGGATGAGATCCTCGTCGTCTCATCCGAGTCTCACGCTGTTTTGGCCCGATGGCCCTTCAAGCCCGCTGGCGATATCGAGGCTGTTCACGCTGTTGCTGAGGTCCTCAAGAAGCCTGGCACTGAAGGCTTTGCTATCCGAGCTGCTGCTGTCACGAAGTCAGATGACTGGGTTCTTGTCCGCAACGGCGAGGTTGACTGGAAGCGACCTGAGGGTCTGACCGGTGCTGTTGCTGCTGTTTGGGCTGACATCCCTGGTACTGAGAACCTCGCCAAGGTCCTTGAGGAGGAGGCTCACACCAACCCTCTTTCTGCCTACATTCACCGTGTTACACGACATATCGACGACCTTCAATACCTTCCTGACTACCTTGCATCTCTCCCTGAACGAATCATCACTAGTATCTTTGGTGGCGAGCCCGCTGCTAAGAAAGAGGGCCTGCACCGAGACACTTTTGGCTTCAACAAGCTTATTGTACTTGCAACTCGCCGTGGTCGCGTTTATGGTCTTAGCACTGAGCACAAGGGCCAAGTCATCTGGTCCAAGTCTGTACTTCCCCAACTTCCTGGCGAGTCTCTCGAGATCAAGGGTATCTATGCCAAGGATGAGGGTGTGGTCACTCTGCGTGGCGCCAAGGGCGAGTACGTTGCTATCAAGAGCGACACTGGCGATGTTGTCGAGGTGATGCCTGCCGGTTCGCTTCCCCGTGTTTCCAGCACTGTCGTTGTCGACAGCCCTGCTGGCAAGTGGTTGCTTCCTGTTGGTGCCAACGGAGAGATTGGACCCGTTCCCGCGGGTTTCACTCCCAGCGAGACTGTCGTTGTCCGTGGTGAGGGGGAGACTCTTAAGGGTGTCAAGTTTGTTGAGGAGAACAACAAGGTCACTGAGCAAGAAGTCTGGCAGTTGCAACTTTTCCGTGGTCAGAAGATTGTGGAGATTGCTAAGCATGCTCCTCACGACCCTGTCGCCTCTATTGGTCGTGTCCTGGCTGATCGTCGTGTCAGCTACAAGTACCTCAACCCCAACACAATCGTTGTGGCTGCTATTGACGAGGCAAAGTCCCCTCTTTCTGTTCAGCTGCTCGATACTGTCTCAGGTCAGGTCCTGGCTGCCCAGTCTTATGCTGGTGTCGACGCTACCAAGCCCATCTCTTGTGCTATGGCTGAGAATTGGTACACCTGCACATTCTTTGGCCGATACACCCTTGAGGATGGCACCAAGCGATCTATCCAAGGCTACCAGATTGTCATCGTTGACCTCTACGAGTCTTCTTCACCCAACGACCGCGGCCCTCTTGGTGACGCTGTCAACTTTTCATCTCTCAAGCCTGTTGACACGCCAACTGGACCTGCTCTGCCTTGGGTTGAGGAGCAAGCTTATGTTTTGTCTCAGCCACTCGACAAGCTGTCGGTTACACAAACACGACAAGGCATTTCAAACCGACAGGTTCTTGGCTACCTGCCCGAAACCCACTCCATCGCCGGCCTGTCTCGCCAGGTCCTTGACGCCCGACGCCCGGTTGGCCGTGACTCAACTCCAGCTGAGAAGGAAGCTGAAGGTCTCATCCAATACACCCCCAGCATCGAGATCGACCCTCGATCAGTCATCTCTCATCAGCGAAACGTGGTGGGTGTCAAGGACATTCTCACAGCACCAGTTATTGTGGAGAGCACAAGTCTGGTTGTTGCTTACGGCGTGGATGTCTTTGGAACACGCGTCGCACCCAGCGGTGTATTCGATATTCTTGGAAACGGCTTCAACAAGGTGACACTTGTTTTGACCGTTGTTTCGCTGCTGGGCGGCGTACTCTTCCTCTCACCGATGGTAAGCAAACCCACATTCGCACTCGCATTTTGGCTAACAAAGTTCTAGGTGAGGAGGAAACAGATCAACAGGACTTGGGAGGGCTGAAGGGGATGAAAAAAGAGAAGGCATGTCATTATCTGGAGCTAATTACTAGACCCGGCCGACGGTCAGGCCAATGGGAGGAGAATATTTGGTTATGAGCTGTAAATGGAAACGAAGTATCTATCAATCCACGTTATACCGGTGATTTTTAACGATTGTTTCCGTTGACTGATGGAGGTGGCTTGCCTAAAGGTGTCAGCCTCACAATGTAACGATCCAAATGAGATGCCACAATTCGAGAAGCCACGTGCTATATCTGTCAGCTTAAACGGCCGAGATCGGGCTCTCCGCGAGTCCCGGTAGGCGGAGCGTCGCCGGGCTTGGCGCCACGGTGTCGTCGGGACTTGCAAAGACAGAGACACGGGAGCCGACAAGCCGGGGCATCCAATATATCGTGAAAGTTGGTGGTTTGCAGTGATTGGTGAACAGTAAGCACATGGATTCCCCTGCTTTATTCCTCGTATCACTGCATGCATCTAGACATATACTTGCTCTACATATGCTTCGTATAACATGGTTATTCTCACTCAAGTCTAGGACTTTGAGCTGACGGTGGGGAGATATGGGAAAAGTATTTTGTGTACACGGGTTACTCAATGCACTTTTGACACCTCTCATACCAAGCGAATCAAGTATTTCCCCTTCTGGTTGAGGGGATCACGAGGCTGAATGTGCGACCACATCAAGGAGCATCTATTCTTGTTTTCCAATCACATTTAGGAAATGAACGTAATTAATTCCTCCGGACCCTCGGGAAACACGAGAAGAGGCTTTTGGGGACGAATAAGCTGTCGGCAGTTGGGCTTTTGCTTTTTGCGGGGTAATGAAGATGGAGGTTGCTTCGGGATTTATTTTTAGGAGGAGTGATTCTGGTTGGATGAGCGCTGGATATTGACTGTTTTGGGGGCACTCATACCCGCACAG
>JAAQPG010001117.1:0-24793 GCA_013186905.1 Fusarium udum | reverse complement strand
GGGGGGGGGGGAATCATGGAGGACAGGCAGTGGCGTGCCGCCCCCCCTCCCCCCCCCCCCACCTTGAAATAGAATTGATCCCTTGCATGAAATCATTACTCATTATCAGAGCCTGCCTTAGCGCCGCCTAAGCTGAGTTGGACATACCTAGCCTAGGGGGGGAAAATTTAAACGAGACTGGATTTTGGTGTAAGCCAGTCTCATTTATTTTCCCCCCCCGAGGCTAGCCTACTGTACGGAGTAGTCGTTTTCAGATATAGATCTCTCTACGGCATTACAACATAAGGAGCCTCACATAAGACGGTCCTTGAATAAAGGTATGACTCCAATCATAACTATACCTTAGTACCTAGCCTAGGTAAGCAAGGTATGACACCTACCAACTTACCCTAACCTACCTTAGGTACTATGCAGGAAACTGAGGCGGAGTGCAACAAATGTTCTTTGGCCATGTCTCAAATTCCACCACCTCTTTGATGCAGGCAAAAGTACGTTTTCAAGGGAATAGGCTATGTGAATGAACACCTACATGCAGTGTACACCGCCTCTTAATAAAATGTCCTTATACGTGGCACTCTTGCAAAGAGCACAAAGGTCACACAAACAAAGTGCAGCACCAGTGTGAGGTGAGCACAGCATTCCGCCTCGTTTTCAAACAGGCAAGGTTGAAAGGAGAAAAAGGAAAGGATATCAGATTTATACCAACTTTGCTTGGACGAATCACAAGCCTCACCATGCCCGTCGCAATGTCAAACGCCTTGTGCTCCATCATGGCCCCTTTGAACGCCGAAAAATACAAAGAAATATGCACATCATTTCCAACCTACCAAGGTACTCACAATTCAATCATCATCTCCAGTGATTTTATGCCAGACTTTCTCCACCTTGTGAGTGAACCAATCCCAAATTCCTTCGTCTTTATCACCGTCATCGTCGCCACTGTCGCTATCGCTGTCGCTGTCACTATCACCATCCTTACCTCCGCTGTCCTTAGAGGGGACAGCCGACTGTGATGGTTTCGCGGGTTTCTTGAGTGAGACTGTCGCCTTGGCGGACTGCGTAGGGGCAACTGGGACCTTGGGTCGTTCAGGCTGGGTGGGCTTTTGAGGCACAGTTGGCCGCTCGGGATGACTTGGCTTCTCCGGCAAAGTTGGGCGAGCCGGCTTCTTGGGGGCGGACGGAGGATCGGCAGGTTCCTCGGGTGTATCTTCGGGCTTGTGCACGCCGATGGGCTTCAGGGGAAGCCGTAAAGTCCCGTTGTTGGGGCTGGGCGTCAAACCAACGGAGTCGCACAACATGTTGTACACCTCAATGTTTTCTGGTCATCCAAATCAGTAAGTGAGAAGAAAAAGCATACTCTCAGAAATCAACTTACGGAAGACTTCGATCTGGCTGTTCGCTGGATGGGGGAACGCAGGGCCACGGGCAATGAAAATGGCCCTCATAAGTGGATGCTCATGGTCATAACCATGAAGGCCTCGCGGATGATATACGAGATTCTTCTTCTTTCCTTCTTCAACATTGAACTCGTCTTTGGTGACAATGGCCCATCCTGTCTCAGGAATAACCCACAACGGGGCGATGCGCTGATGCTTGGAGAAGTGATATCGCTCGGGCATGTCGACATCGCGAAGATAGACCTCAAAGTTGGGGTTTGACTTTGACCTCTCCTTGAGCTCGTCATAGAGTCCTCTCAGGTCATCGGGATTCTTGGGACGAAGACCGTAGAGCGGCCAGCCATCGATGTGTTCAATCTTGTCAGTATCGATGAGGTCTTCGAGCTGAATTAGTCTTGAGATATCTGTGGTTGCCATACCGTGATCGGAGACGACAATCACATTGACAATGTCAGTCAAGTTGCGTTGCTCAAGACCATGGAAGACCTGTCCCAGCATGCTGTCCACATTACTGATGGTTTGGCGGATCTCGGTGGAGTTGGGACCGAATTTATGACCATCACTATCGACATGAGGAACGTAAGCGGCAATCAATTGTGGTCGCATGTTGCCAGTGTCCACGGTCTTGTCCTCAAAGCCGGGCATATCAAGAAACTCCATGATTCTGGAGACCTTGTTCTCAAGTGTTTCTTTGCCATTGAACTTATCCATCAAGCTTGGTTCGGTGTGAAGGACATGTGCCTCGCTTCCTGGCCACATATGGACAGCACTCCGAACCCCTTGCTTCTCTGCTGTAACCCAGAAAGGCTCTCCTCCCCACCATTTTGGGTCAAGGCTCTGGCCAGGATGGGTGTAGTAGAATTGCGATTGCATGTCAGGATCCCAGAAGGTATTGCTGACGATGCCATGGCTTTCGGGATATAAGCCTGTCGCAAGAGTGTAATGGTTCGGAAAGGTGACTGATGGAAAAGAAGGATGCATCCATTTCGGCGACACTCCCTCAGCAACGAACGAATTTAAGATAGGCGTCAATCCACGTTGGAGGAAGTCGGCGCGGAAACCATCCAGGCTGATGATGAGGGACGTGGGCGCAAAGAGGGCGGTTCCATTGCTGACCAGGGGTTGGGTTGCCTTGGTGAATCTGTTCCTGCGATTCTTGGATAGCTTCCAGGCTAAGAGAACCAAGATCGCGAAGCCTATGGCGATCAGGGAGTGAATGAAGACCCACCAGCGCCAGCTGCGACGTCGCTGGGCCTTTGCTTCGGCAATCATATTTAGATGATGTCGATCCAATTCGTCACTATCATCCCTCTCGCTACTCTCTCCAGTTGAGCTTCCTTCCTTCATACCTCCTTCTTCCATCTCATACATCAACTCTCCATCTTCTCCATGTTGAGCATGCTCCACAAGTTTCTCTCGCTTCTTCTGTCTCCGTTGGCGTCGAGTCTTTCGCTTCTCAGTCACAAGGCTTTCTGCCGAACTGTTGATAGAACGACTTCCTGAACTGCTTCCTCGACGGCCAAACATTTTGCCTATATTAGGTACTGCGAGTCCTGAGCCACGGCGCTCCCGTTCTTTCTTTTGTCGCGAATCGGTAACAAGTCGGTCGATATCTTCCTCTTCCATCAAGACAATACGATCATGAGCACGCAATTCCCTGCTGTTTCTCGCGCGCGAGATAAGTTCGTCATCGTCGGTATCAGTATCTTGATCGCTACGGGAGTGAAGAGACGAAGCATCGTCGTCGTATGCGATAGGAGAGAGGAACGAGGCATTGTCGCGATCCTCCCTAGAAGGGTTCGTATTCAAGTTGTGGAAGGACATGATGACTTGACGTCGAAATGTCTCTCAGGAACATGAAATGTCCTCGCATCTGCTACGTCGCCGCTGTCGCATTTATTAGGGAATTTCTATTTAAGGGGATGTAAGACATGGTTAGATCCTTGGGTTAAGCCATGTTCAATGCCGCGAATGAGACCGGGGGTAACTTCCACCGGCTCCGTTTTCGATCCACAATCGATGTCAATGGTGCCATCATGTTGATTTCATGTTTTGATTGGTGGGTTCTACGTTGATTGGTGGGTTCTACGGATACAGCCTTTGAATTTTGAATCAGATAAATAGCTGACTGTTCGGCCCTTCCAATCATTGATGACCCTTCTTGGAACATGGAAATGACGTGAGGATATGTCTTATTCATTCTCATCTATACAAGGCAAAAGCGATACTCAGCACATGTTAACTGCATCACAAACGAGACAGACACCTTGATGGTAAGTTTCGTCCCTGACTGAATTCCTGTGGCTCCATCTAGCTGCATCTTAGTCCAAACACTAAAAATAATAGTTCCCTCTCTGCCCTGTGATGGATGGACCCAACCAAAGATAGATGGGCAAAAATGAAAGGTATGCGGTTTGTGTGGATCGAACACACGACCTTCAGATATCGAATCCCGAAGTTTGACTTCAGTCTGACGCTCTCCCAACTGAGCTAAACCCGCTGTTATTTAAGGAAGCTGATCATATTGCATCTCATGTCGACTTCTGACAGCGAAGCTAGAACTAGTGCATTATCGAACACGATGAGGAACATTTAGTTATCATTATGGGATATTGCCACGATGAAGGGATACAAAACTACTAAGAATGTGGGTTTGAAGCCGTATTCAAAAGACCATTTCTTAATATTTGCCTTGCCCAGTATTCCCAACGTCTGGGTTTTGCTGAACCTTGATCGACTTTCTATAATTTCCCACCTTTGCTTGCAAACCAACCCTCAGCCTCATCTCGTCCCAATAAACTTGAAATCATAATCCTCCCAAAGACATCTATATCATCTGCCTTTGCCTCAGCGAGAACACCATTAAAGATGGCATTTGTCACCACATAGTGGTCCTTATCTCGCCATGCTCCAGCAAATTCCAAAGGGGTCATAGCACTCCATAGATATGCGGACAGTGTCCATGAGTGGCATAGGCCAAGCCTTCCATCACATTGAAGCATATTGCAGCCGGACATGATACGATATGTCTGCACAAGATAGAATGAGAACAAGAGAGTCCGGCGCAGTGACTCCTGGAGAATCCAATCTTGCCAGAAGGCCTTTGTCGGGGCTATAGGGTACAGCGGAAGCGTGCCCGGTGTGCCCTCGGTGTCGAACTGGGCATAGGAGAACAATGACATCGCGGAAGCTTCTATGGCTGGAATTATTCGTTCTGCTGATGTACGAGCACCTATGTCGCCGTCGTAGAGCCTTATTATCTGGTAAAGGATGAGAGCCTGGGTATGAGCTAGACAGTCCATGGGCGTTATAGGTGGCGGCGCCGAGAGTAGGTCGTTGACGCGGGATTCTATGCTACGAAATATGATGGACGCATTGACACGGTTCTTGGCCAGGTATAACGCACAAGAGGAGTGGGCATCTGCGTTGAGGTTAGTGAGCGCAGACGACAGTTAAGCTCTGATCTTCACCCTGCATAGACCGAGGCATGGTATCTTTATAGAGGAGTGGATGACACCACGGTGTTTGATTCTCAAGAACCATCTTCTTTGGAGCTTCTTTGATTTCATCAACAGCCCACTGAAGGCGATTCAATATATGTGCTGAGACGTTGCCAAAATCTTGTGTTGACGGGCCAGTTAATGTCAAAGGCTGTGGAGCAAGTTCTAGTGCCACATCTTCAAGCGGGATATCAAACGTATCCAAGCCATTGGAGCTTGCATCAATTCTTGAGATGATGGTATTGAAATCTTCATTGATGGACCCGCTGATGAGAAAGCTGCCAGAAACTTGAGGGGACGTTTCACTGGTCGACAGGCAAGGTGGTCCTGTCTCTGGCGATTCAGACTGAGGGGTCAGTTGCCCCCGTATCGTCCTTGTGGGATACTGGCAAGATATCTGTCTCTGAGAGCATCGGAGACATGCAGGTAGAGCAAAGTCACAACGCCGCTTCGCTTTGGTGCAAGCAGTACAGGACTTCCGCCGACTTGGAGGGTTGCCGCGTTCTCGAGCGGTAAGAGACATATTAGAAAAGAAAAGCTGCAGTGGTTCATCAATGCGCGGAAGTGAAATTAGTAATACTAATGATTATGATGCTGGAAGCTGAAAGTCTGACGGCGATTACGCATCTAGTAGCTCAGTGGAAGGATCGGGAAAAGTGGGACTGGGCGGACTTCCGCCTGATGAGGTTTCGGCCCCGGGGAATCTGCCCTGAGAATAGCGGATCTCCGGCGACGGGATGAAGTACTCCATCAAGTCAGTCCGCGGGTATCTTCTATATAATGAGGGCCTGTGGTACTTGAAAGAGATTGAATAGTTGAACTTAGATATCATCTGAATGCCACCTAGCTAACCTTATACACCCTGGACATCATTTAACAACTTGGAAATGTCTACCCCTCAAATATTCGTCTCAGGCGCAACAGGTTGTCAAGGAGGCTCTGTCGCTCGCTACCTGCGATCCAGGGACATCTCTGTCCACGCCCTTGCCCGCGATCCCAACTCTGATAAGGCAAAAGCTCTTGAGACTATTGGGGTCAAGCTTATTCCTGGAGACTATGACAACAAAGCAGCTCTCAGAGAGGCCATGAAGGGCTGTACAGGCCTCTTTCTTGTCCTTATGCCTGACTTCACAGACCTCACTGCTGAGAGGCGATGGGCGACCAACGTCTTGAATAGTGGCAAAGAAGCTGGCGTCAAGCATGCCATCTTCTCAAGCGGCTTCAGCGCGGGCAATACCGACCAACTGACTGCCATGGAGCCAGGAAGCTTCACCGATATAATCATGCGCAATAAGCATGCAATTGAAAACCAGACTCGTGATGCAGGTTTCGAGCACTGGACAATCTTGCGCCCGGGAGCTTTCATGGCCAACTATGTCGAACCCTTTGTCAGAATGTATCCCGACCTCGTTGACAAAGGAGTCTTCGCAACCGCTATGACACCTAGCACTGTTCTCCCCTTGACTGATACAATCACTATCGGAAAGTTTGGTGGCGAAGCATTTCTGCACCCAGGCAAATTTCATGGAAAGGAGATCACATATGCCGATGAGTGGATTGAAGTGGAAACTATCCTACAGAAGCTCTCCAAAGCCGTGGGGAGAGATCTCAAGGGAGAGTACCTTTCAGACGAGGAGATAATGGACCAGAAGGCCACCAACCCTTTCATAGCTGGCCAACTTGTCATGAGAGACATGGCCAAGCTTGCGACCAAGGAAGAAGTTGACGTATGGGGAATCCCACTGAGCACATTCGATGAGTTCCTCGAACGGGAGACACAGGCGCTTCATGAAACATACCGCAAGGCAGCTTGAATGGCACGATCACCTGAATATTTATGAGCGGCTGATTTGATGGCATAGGAGATTGACTCTGTGCGAATGTATTTGTTGATGATATTAAATCGTTGTTGATTGAAGGGATGATAGCAAATACGACAAATTATAGTACAAGCCAAATATCTGCGTGAAATAAGTGTGCACTACTCTTACTCTGAGCCATATATAGTATCTTGTCGGAAATGACAGACACCTGTGAGTCTGTATTTAATCGTTTGTGACACCTTGACTCTGCCGTTGTAGTTTGGAGGCCTTCTTTCTTATGGCACTCCAGTCCAAGTCGTATAGCTAATTCTCAAAAGCCTGCCCACAGGCTGTCAACCGATATGCGCCGTCACCGTCAAAACGCCCCCAAAATGCCACAAGCATCCATTAAACCCTAGTCGAGCGTGTATTGCCAAGAATGCCGTAAGTCTCACCCTCTTTGACCAAGAAAATATGATTATCCAGCACAGGAAAAGATCACTGTGCTACCCCGATAGCTCCTGGAGCTTCACGTTGACTCACGCCCACTTCGGTGGTGTGAGTAGCACTCTTACTGTTCGTATTGTGTGGTAGGACAGGTTCCTCGGTGCCTGGGGTGGTATCGCCTGTCGCGTTCTCCTGCTGTGTGTAAGTTCTATTGCCACCAGCTGAACTTCCTGCAGCACTGCTTGATTCGCCAATACCTCCTACTGCCCAGTCTCCTCGAGATTGCCGCGCCGAGGCTGACACTGGATAAATCCCGTCAGAGTCATATAGAGTGCTTCCTCTCATTGCTGGGTTCTGTGGCCACCCCAAAGGCATACTAGACACCCGGCGATGTTGCCCCTGACTCTGGTTGGTAACGCCGGCTGGCACATCGTTTGTAACAGGGCTGTTGGTGTTTTCTTGGGAGCTGCCATTGCTTGATGTCGCAAAGACCGCAGCATTCTTTTCGTTGATGTCCTTGTCCTTCTTATGTCCAAAGGCCGCGGCTGCGCCCCCACTGGCAGCCAGAGCGGCAACGGCAGCAGCGGCTGAGGATCCAAAACTCCGAAACTGATCAATGGGGCCACTGTCTGATGTTTCGTCAAAGAATATCCAGAACATACCAGCAAGTAGGCCGGCGAGAATCAGAATGGTAACAATGGCGGCACCAGCCTTGTCACCGGCAGGCAAAGGTTTATAATCCAAATCAGGGGTCGTCCGCCCAACATCTTCGGCACCACCGCCAGGATTAGCTTTGCTTGTTCCTCCAGTGTCCTTCGTTAACGGGGCCGGTCGATCCTGGATCATGCAAGCAAGAGTAACTTCCAACGCGGCCATTTGTTGACCAATGGTGACTTCGCCCTCAAACTTGTCCTTGGTCCAGTAGAGACTGCACATTCGATTGTTATCGCCTCCCGTACACTTGTCAGTGGCTGCAACAGCGGAAGCACGCAAAAGGGGCATGATAGTGTCGCGAGTATGGGGAGCCCATTGCGTAGTGACAGCAAGCCAGCGGCTCAGATATGCCTTGAAAGATTTCTGGTCGAGGTTGCAAAGTTTCACGGGTTCACAGGCTACCTCTGTCATGATGTTCTTTTCAGGCCCTGAGAAAAAGACTTTGGCACCCACAAGAAGATTATCGAGGCGATCCTTCCAGACCTGGCTTTCGGTAAAGTTGTACATGGCAGCAGCGCCGAGAATCATACCGCCCGCGTTGTAAGAGAATTGATAGGGAACGAGTTTCGTGCAGTTGTTGCCGATGTGAGCACCGTCATAAACATACCAGCTCTTGGGGTCAATGAATTCGACTGCTTCCATCCAGTCCCATGTTCTATCTGCCCAGTCGGCATAACTGCTATTGCCAGTGAAGAGAGCGAGGCGGGCACCTAGAGCAAAGAAACAAGCCTGCGAAATCGAATTCTTGTAGTCGTAACCCCTATTCCACTGCAATCGGTTGTTAGCCCATGAATATCAATTTCGACTGATGATAAACATTTGACGCTAGGCACCCCGGTGACGCCACGAAGATTTGACAGGTGATGATGGCGCAAGTCCGAAACTACACATAATTGAATCACTAACCTGAAAGATTTGCCATCTCAAACCGCCATTGCAATGCTCTGTATCCCAACGAGCTGCCTGGGTATTGAAGACGGCTTGGGCAAGTCCAAGCCATTGTGGCTGGTCTTCTGCAGGGTGGGGGAAGTTGTACTCGGCAGCCGACATGACAGTAAGTCCCCAGAATCCCTGGTCATCGTTTCCTTCGGTTCTTGTCTGGTTAATAGGCATATAATCGTCGTGATCGCCGACCTGGAAAAGAAGTGCCTGTTTGGTGATTTCAACATATTGAGAATCGCCGGTGTATGCCCAATAATCGACGAGTGTTCCCATAAAGGCGCCAGCGTACCACCCTGGCAGGAATTGTTAGTATCAAAACAGATGGAGCATTGTTGACTTGGGAGATGCGTTCGTACAGTAGTAAGGATCAGGCAGTAGACCTGGTGTTTGTCCGGGTTCGTCGCCATGATACATGCCAACCATATCCTTGGCGATTGATTTGGCAATCGATTTAATCGAACCTGAATCGAGTTTCTACGTCAGAATGCGCGGTATCGGGAGCAAGCGGCTCGGCGACTGTTTCACGGTGTAACTCACTCGTCGAATTAGGATCCAGTTGGTAGGCCAAGGAAAAGCGATTGAGCGTCAGTAGCAGGGCAGCTATGATGCCGCCTGCACCGAGCCTTGGCTCTGATCTCGATGTTGACGGGAAGCGCATGTCGACGATGAAGCGAGAGCGACGATAAGCTCAAAGACGACAACGATGATACGCGTCGAGCTTCATGAGGATGCAAAGATAAAAAGAGAAAGAAACGAGCGAAAGGATGACGATGAGAAGTGGAGAGAGACAGAGAGAGAGAGAGAGACAGGCGTGGGCGGAATGAGTGAGTGAACGCCCTGATTGGGATTGGCAGCCCGGGGTGGCTTCCCAGGAACCTACTGGTAATGGAAGGAACCTCGACAAAGAAGCAGGGGTTAGGTATTAGAAGCGGGATTACCTTAAGGCAAGGTAGAGCTAAAGCCAGTTTAGGTGCACAGGGTACCTACTTTTTTTTTACCTCAGTTTATTATACGGAGTAAGGTCACAAAGGATGGAAACTTTAAAAGTTGGAGGCCGGGCACGCAGTGTCAGAATTGATCAAGGACGACAGAAGAATATTGGGAGATTATGTGATATATTCGCCAGCCATTGGGTGTTTCCTTGTACAAGAGGTTGAGCAAATGGCAGTAAATTACCCTTGTGTAGCAATGGATTCGAGGTACATCGTCAGCCTAAGTACAGAGTACAGCACCTCCAATTAATCATAAAAGTAACCTTTTTTCCGTAAGCGGGAGCCATTCAAAAAAGTCCCATCCAATCCTCTAGTTAGCCCGGGCATAGCCATGGAGATACGAGGAGGAAATGTCACTGACTACCTAACTGTTCTTGATAACATTTGAATATTTCACCCCTCGAAATATCGTTAGATGAATGCATACCACTCACTCATTCAACTCGTATCGGGCACCTCGGATATACATACCTACCATCCAACTGCATCATTGTCAGCAGCTCACAGCTGAATAATTCCCCTCCGACCCGCCATCCCCAAGTCCAAGCTAGCCTCTTATGTGTAGAGATTTGCCAATACGAGCAGGCGAGGACCTGGAACGGCCGCCCTAAACTCCACCCTCTGCAAGCTCTAAGGCTCCGTCGATGCGGCCGAGTTAGCGTGAGGGATCCAGATGTGATGTGCCAAACCCAGACGGGCCAAGTCCAGTTTATCTGAATGGTATGTACGTATCCGTACATACTAACCCATCGACCTCTTGAAAAAGAATATCAAGTTGTGAAGAGCAAAAGTCTCGGTAGCACGGCAGCCAAAAAATATGTGATATGAGGGGAGGGGTTTGGTGGTTGACCCAGTAAATTTATTTTAACAGCCCATTCAGGTTACAAGACAAGAATTTGGGGCCAATTGGGCCCGTAGATTGATTACGTTCAGTAAACAACGGAACATCCATCCCTGGTCGGTCCTTGCTCGGCTGATATTTGTTATCGAGATTCTCGTGTTCACCATGATATCCCACTTCATACTGTTGATGACTTGCATGGGATTTTGGCATGGCCTAACTTAGTACCTAGCCTCAATACCCTGATTCAACACACTTTTGTATCAAAGCGCCATAGAAGGACTTGCATAAAACATCGGAAGAGTCAAGCCGGCAGTCGATTAATCGATTGATCAATTTCTCTTTTGTTTTAAGGGTTTGTTTGTCGATTCTCCGTAAACCGGCCGAGTCTGACGAACCATGGCCCCATCGCAAACTAGGCCAATCCATGGGAGCATTGACATTGACTATTTCCAAGGGACCAAGGTTCCAGACTTTCGAAAACAGGCATTTTGGTGTCTGTGGAACCAACCATCAAAAACACTTGTTCCCCGAAAATGGTTGATTCAGATACTGGTCGATGGTTCCGTCTTTGTTCATAGCCGAGGCGAACTGGATGAAACACTACCTACCTAGGTACGTAGAGGTTCATATCGCAAACACACTCTTTCAGTTCAGCGGTATTCCTCTCGTTACAATAACCGCAAACACCTCCCTTTTTGTTCAACAGTCATATAGACGCCAGTGTTACCAATTGTCTCATGTTCAAAGCACAACTGGTACTGCTTGTTGCACATCTTCTTCTCCCTTCCCTGCTCAACGGCAATTGTGATATGTTGCCTTATTATATTAATCATTTTGACTCTGAACCCAATTCCATTGCTGGTTCCTTGTTCAGGTTACCTTGTTCAGGTTACCTTGTTCAAGAAGCTTCTGAGCCAGTCGTTTGCTCAACAATGCTCTTCTGGTCATTTGTGCTAACCATTCTATTCAGTGAATGCTCCGTCTCACAGCGTGTCCCAAGTATTATCATCAGACTCTACTGGCTCATCCTCGGCTGAGTCCCCAGCATTTGTAAATTCCCGAAACAGTGCAATGTCCT
Source organism: Fusarium udum (assembly GCA_013186905.1). Taxonomy (NCBI): domain Eukaryota; kingdom Fungi; phylum Ascomycota; class Sordariomycetes; order Hypocreales; family Nectriaceae; genus Fusarium; species Fusarium udum. Next base: position 13,077 of record JAAQPG010001117.1, on the reverse strand, counting down.
CAAACCTATCAGACAGGCTCTCCACACTTGCTTCTTCGGGATCCGTCATGGCAAGATTCAAATCAGCCATGAAAGTCGCCCGTATATCTTCTGACGGACTAGTCAGCCTATTCTCTTCAAACTGTACCATTAGTCTTCGTGCTTCGTCTGTGGAGAGATCGCCTTGCTGAAGCGCCATGGACAATATGCTGCGACCGATCGTTTCGGCAAACCGGAATGCTCGTCGTAGTTCTCCGTAGCTTTCGACACAAAAGAATAGGTAAAAGCGCCAGGCAGGATCCTTTGTATCTCCAAGAATCGCATTGGCGATGTGGATCAGAGCTGTATGCCATAACATCGTGTAAGATGAACATGCATATGTTTCTCGGTACACCACCACAAGACGTTTGAGCTGATTCACGGATGACTTGTATGCAGCGTCAGGCGAGCTGCGCCTGCAGGGAAATGTTTTCAGTCGCAGTGGCTTCTGTGAGTCCCTCGCACGAACTGTAAACGGGCGAAGGACACACAGAATAGCGACATGGAGCCAGATACTGCCATTCGATTAGTTTTGACAGAAGGATTATCGTTGGGAACAGGCGAGAAAGTCGAAACGTACTGAAAGACCAAAACATGATGCGGACTCTGCTCTGAACGCACCATAGAAGGAGGCAGTGTTTCTGCCCAAGCTATCAACTCTCGATATTTGTATTCCGCAAAGGCGAGTGCAATGTGACTGCTGAGGCTTTCGCGCGGGAAAGGCTGATCACGATAGTATTTCAATGTCACTTCGTGCATTATTCTCCAAAATCGACATACAATCGGAAACGTGTCCCCCATGTACGTCTGCATAGGTCTCTGCTGATGAGACTCGGGGCTGGGCTCAGAAGGATCATACCATTCATGTCCTGGTATTGGGACTATAGGGGGGTGCTCGGGATACGAGAGGCCGGGTTGTTGATAAAACAAAGCCATAAGCCTGAGGATGTTAACATCATATCTTGCCTGAGATTTTGACTTCCTGAACCCACACTATCCAGTTGAAAGTCCCCCAAGCAGCATACGATGTCGCGCTTTGTAGCTCGGGGCTCACTTGCTTTGCTTTCGAAATCGCAACGCTTTGCTCAACGCCAAAAAGCCCCATGCGAGCCCCCATGGCGTTCACTTCAGATACATACGTCAAGACGTAGTGATCCTTTCCATTACCCAGATATGCTAAGCCCAGCAGTTGTGTTGCAGCAAGATTCAGCAGAGAATCCGTCGCCTTTTCAAGAGACCAGCGTTTCTCGGCCTCTTCACAAAACTGTGAGATGAATGCCTGAATAGTAGAGTCGACCGCAGTGTACATTTGCTGTTGTTGTCTCAGCGAGGCTAGTCGAGTACCACACTCCTTCCAGACCACTTACACAGCTCCAGTACATGATGGTACTGACCAATAGTTTACTGCAGTAGTTGGTTCGACAATGGACCAGATCTTCCATAAACAAGGTAGGATCAAACGAGCCCAATAACGGGTGGTCAGTCTCCAAATATAGTGATATGACCTTTGCAGCCAAGTCAGAGGCGATTGGTACAGAGGTCCAAAATCCAATATTCAGTTCTTCTAGTCGTTCGTCACATGGGCTGAGGGTGGGTGCTGGGCTCTGGGTAGGATCATGGGCTGTGAACGGGTTCGGGTCACTGTTGGTCATCGGGGTGTTTTGGTCGTGTTGTGTGCTTGATGATGTCCGGCTGGCGCTGAAGATTTTTCTGCTATAATGTCAGCAAAAGTTGGCGATAACAGGGCTTTGTCGCCGGATAGCGACTGATGAGGCTTTTCACATCCAGCCAGCTTACTTCAAGATACTAGATTCAAGCGGTTGGAGCGCTGGAAAGGCGAGAGAATGTCTTGCCATGAGTTCAGCTTCAAGGCCCCGGTGCCGGGGGTGCTCAATGGAGCGTTCATGGTCACTGATGTTTTTTGTTATCCGCGGTTGGATTATCGAGACGGCTGTATCGAGATCTGCGTGGCTTCGTACGACTCGTAGAATATCAATGGCCTGAGCCTCGGGTGCTGTCTTCAAGACATCAAACAGCCCCAGAATCTGCTCTGTTTCCTTACTCGTCTGGCCTGGACTTCGAGTCTCGGCGTAGGCACATGGTTCCTTTTCGCCCCGTCGTCGACAAGCCTCGCACATGGGCTTTCTTCCATCGCACTATTTGACAAATCGTGTTAAAAGGGGAGAAAATGGGTTGCCACTTTTCTTGAGAAGCTTACACGAATCTTCCTCTTACGGCACGAGTTGCATGCTAGTTGTGTTCCGATTCGTTGTCGCTTCAAAGGTTCGTCGCTGGAGGATCGTGGAGTCGAGGAAGATCCAGATGGCTGCGAGTTGGGAGGCGAGTTTTCGCTGGAAGGGATAGGGAGTAGTTGGCGATACCTCTTGGACATTGCTTGGACTCGTGATACTACTGGCAGCAAGGGGACTGTCAAAGACCGTAAGTGCTAAGTATCATAGTTGACTGGAAGCAAGGGATCAGATGCGGTGACGAGTAATCTCTGCGTTGCATGGGTTTCCTTTCACGTGTTTCATCATACAAATGAGTGAAGGTTGGAAGTGTCATATTCAGTAGTTAAGGGATGTGTGCACACAAATACACGAGACTTGTCAATCAATGTGTGTATCTCTAACCCAATCGACTCAACGCCACTACACTCAGCTTCCCAAACAATCTGCCAATGATCAGAGTTCTGTATGCCATATTCGCACAATTGCACTGTAGCTCGATCAATTGTGGAGGGACACGATCGAGTTCGGAGGGAGATCCGGCTCGAATGATTGGCTGTAGCTCACGAACCAAAGCTGTGCATTAATATAATAAGGGTCGGCTTGACGAAATAATCACACCTTGTTGTGTCCCAATCCAATATCGTGACATCCATACATAGGGTGACGTATATTTCTGTGACAGATGCCCGTACTGCCTAATTTATTGTTGATGCCTTGAAGTCTCAGTCGCCATGAGAATGAGTCATATAGTGTATGTATAGATCTCTGTTTTGTTGAGCTTCAAAATCCTTCTCCTCTTCTCACGTCTTCCACAAAATCAGTGAAGCATTGGAGCCCGACCCCAACCACAAGCCGTTTGTGTTACATCAGCCAGATCGAATCGACGTTTCGATCGAATCCTGTCATCTGGATGACCCCTGTTGTCGGTTTTGATTAGCTGCATGTTCTAACAATCTGGAAGCCTCTTTCATCATGATGATGACAGAATGACCGCTTCCCCCACATTCATACCCTTATATCCAGGTTCCATTATCTCAGCGTTTCAATGAGATCTACTAAATTAAGAATGTTTCCCGTTCAGCAAATCATGCTTCAAGGATGCTTGCCGTTCAGGTCTATTCGTGCCTATGCGCAGATTAGGTGTGATTATAGAGCGTGTAACAGAACATCATGGGTAACAGCGCCTATGCCTTTTCGATTTGTATGGGCAATAAAGTAAAACCTAGTCACCAAATGGTAGAGTACCGATAGCAGTTAACTACCCCTGGTTTCAAGTTACTGATATTGATTGGTGTTGATGTCGGGTGAGGCTCAGTGTAGTCTCTCGTTGGCACTATTTTGAAAGCCATAAGTGAAGCATCCAACACAGACCTGACGGTTTCATGATGGGTTTCATGATAACTCAACAGAGGATATCTCCATGGACAGCGTTCGGCAACTGGTCTGAGAATCTGTGACCGTCATTGTTCCTAGTTGTGATACCTAGGTACGGAGGTTGGGCTCAAAAGTCCTCGCTCGCCAAGAGGGATCAGCAACCACCCTTGTAAACCCTAACAGGGTATCGCTGCCAAATTTGTTAGCTATCTTCCCACAGCGATTTCTACACCATTTTCATCCTCTTTAACTCACAAATATAATGCCATTAGATATCACGACCCGGGCGGCAATCGTAACGCTAAAAGCTCCTGCAGGTGCAGGGAAATCCACAGCTAAAATCCACGAGATAACAGGAATCGCCAAGCGTATGATTAATGAAGTGTATGCATAAGCAAGAAATCAAGGCTTTGATCCTGATAAGCGTCCTTTTGAGCTTCTTAGCATCTGGCTTAAAGATAGATCTCGCTTGGGGCAGCCTCTTAAGCATATACCTGAAGTCAGGGCTCTGATTATTAGCAAGGTTAGCACAGATTGATTTAGCTGTGAAAAAACAGCTGCTAATATTGCCAGTAAACTTACCGCTAATAGGATTAGTATCTCACGCTTAACAGTCCTGAGGTTTCTGAAGATATCAGGATATAAGAAAACGAAGCCAATAAGGAAGCCAGGACTAACAGCAGCAATAAGGAAAGAGCGCCTTGCTTAGTGTATTGCCCATAAAGATTAGACCCTTAAAGATTAGAAGAATGTGATTTAGTTAGATGAGACCTCTATTATCCTTCTGCATTAGCGTGGCGGTTACTGCATTTAGAGGCTTCTAATGGAGCGATTTCTTTGCAGCTGTATTTATAAGAGGTGGAAAGGCTCTAGTGAATTCATATTCTAGGCTGCCTTTTCCTATAATAAGAAGGGTCCCTGTTATTGCTAGTCTCTAGAGATTAAGAAGGAGAAGCAGGAAGCTAATAAAGCTTTAAAGATCTTAAATGTAGAGCTTAAGCTGAGAAAGAAGGAGGAGTGGGAATTAGAAACTGGTATGTAAAGACTAGAGCTTTATAACCTGCCAGGTAAGAAGCCTGCGTGGTGATAGACTAAGGAGACCAGTAAGTTGCTGTGAGAGAGGAAAAAGGGAGGTATTAACTAGTAGTAATATTAGCAGAGGATTTTACGCTTTTTATTGCTTCCTTTTACATAGGAATGTATGAAGGAAAGACCTGAGACTGTTATATAAGAAGATAGAGCTCCTGCTTATAAATATCACGCTTAGCAAGCTGTATATAATGCAGCGGGGGTTTAGTGACTTCTTTGGTATTCAAATTCGCCAGATTTGAATGCAATAGAGGCAGCTTAGCTATAGATGAAGAGATATATAATGAAAAAAGGCACCCTGAAGAATAGAAGTGAAGCTATTTGCAGGTGGGAAGGTAGGTGGAAGGACCTTCTGCAGGCTAAGATCAGGGCGTGGATTGAGAGGATACCTGTGCATATTAAAAAAATCATTAAATTAGAAGGTGGGAATAAGTATAAAGAAGGCAGGGGTATTTAGCTGTAAAATCTATTATTTTTAAGTACCTGACCCTTTACCCCGCTTTTCCTGATTTTAGCGCGAGCGAGGACTTTTGAGCCCAACCTCCGTATGTAAGTCCAAGACTCCTCAAGTACCTCCATACTAATATGGATCTCTATTGCGTGGCCTGTTAAGTATGTATTTGGTATTGCATATTTCAGCAACAATACAAATAATGCCAGCTGCTATGTTGTAGCAAGTCTTTCTGGTGAAACCTTCAGCACTAATACAAGCTATACCTCCCTCGTTCATGTGTTTCCAAGTGCATGAATGGGCTGTTTGAGGGTACCTGAATGTGGATGCCTGACATTTGATTGGAATCGGATGTGGCGCTGTTGCTGAGGTGAGCCGTGGCTGATTGTGGCTGTGCATGAATGCGAATACGGGCAGCGTCTCCGCGCTTACTGAAAAGGGACGACTTGGGTTATAGCATCACATGAGTCTGTCATCATCAGTTCCATTGGATAACCTTTTTAGGCATTGAGGTGCGTGCCGCGACTCAAAGCAACAGGAGGAACGTATCACTGCGCGAATACTTTATAGTGCAATTACTCTCCCGGTAAGTGTGAGCAATGAATTGAAAGCCTTTGCAGTAGGACAGGTCAGGACGTTTGTTACATACAGCACTTTTTATAGGTACCTAGGCAGACTAAGTGCTCCATGGCGTCTATTGACTGCCATGGCCAAAAATAGAACCATAGAATGGACGAACTACCTCTGTACCTAACCACCCAACCAGATGAACTCTAATAAATTTAAAGGGATAAAGACTCACGATTGCCAAAGCGTAAATTACCTTACCTTATCCGTAGGCCTTCGAATCATGTAGAAGTACTTAGCCACGACGCCAATCGCGCTGAAGCCCGCCCCGAAATCCCCGGCGGCCTCGTCACCCAGCAGCGCCCCAAAACCAGCTCCGCCCTAGGTTCACCTGCAACCTGGTCACTCACTACTTGTTTCGCCTGGACCAGCGCAGCGTCTCACAATCAACTTCCCTCTTCCAACCTCTCGCTACGCCAACCTCCTCCTTTCGAATATCACAACGGCACGACACGACAGCACCGTAATCGCGAACTTGCTCTCCTACATTTTCCAACCTTTCGCGCTATCCCGACCGATACCCTTTTGTTATTTCCTAGCGACTTGAACATCTCCAAACCACAACCATGCCTGAGCAGGAAGCCCCCTACGACCCTTACATCCCCAGCGGCCAGGCTGGAGCCCAACAACAGGGCGCTGGCGGCAATGCCAGGACGCAGGCGCTACAAGCTGTAAGTTTGTTTTGATGATTTTCGTGATGCGCTGGTGTTTTTCGGATGGTTATGGATTGCGACACCTGGCGACGAGGCTGTTTGATGACGGACGACGCCTCCTTTGGGTAATTTGCAACCGATTTGCGATAGAATCGCAATTTCTCGAAGAGCCATCAACGGGACACCGGTAAACCATGCGATAATAGCCTAAGAGCAATTACGCAGCATCATGATATCCGTTCCGAGCAACCCGACCAAACGCCACTTGCCTCAGTGTGCCAATGCTTGATGAGCTTTCGTAACATTCTGGGCATCTTACACCAGGCGATGCCAGTGTCCAGCCCACGCCGCACCTCAACATCACCGGCGCTGCAATGTCTCTAGTATTGGATATGAACTAATGCAGTCGGCAGCAAATTGATGATACCGTGGGTGTGATGCGTGACAACATCAACAAGGTTTCTCAACGTGGTGAGCGCCTGGATGCTCTTCAGGACAAGACCGACAACTTGGCCGTCTCGGCACAAGGTTTTCGTCGAGGAGCCAACAGAGTCCGCAAGCAAATGTGGTGGAAGGATATGAAGATGCGAATGTGTCTGATTATCGGTATCATCATTCTACTGGTCATCATCATTGTCCCCTCTGGTATGTCTTTCATCTGTCAAAGATGTGTTTTTGAATATCTTGCTAATCCTTCGTAGTTGTGGCTACTCGTTAAAGCCCAATCATCTGTTTGGGTACCACTTGGTCCTTACGATACACACGCTGGGACATGACGACATCGAATATCGCAAGCTACGACCATGGGAAATGGAACTTTTGGGCAACCGGCCATTATTGCAATGGAATATGATTTGAGCACGATGGAGTTTGTTCACGTTGGGTCCCGGTCAATGTTATGCTGGCAGTTTTCGCTCCTGGGGTGAATTACTGATGACGAGGTCTCGGTATCGCCCCTGGAACTTGAGACCGGGCTGGATGTTTGAGATTAGGCGTTCCCCGATTAATTGAGACGTATACCTTTCTGCGGATCTTTGTCATCAAACTCGACTCCTTGTGTTGCGTCATTGGTCGCAACGAAGCGGCAGTCTGCTTACCAGACTGAAGATAGGAATGGCGAGTGACGGTTTATAATTTCTGAGGGTAGTAGATCGGGTTAGCTCTCTAATTATTATAGTGTCCCTTCTTGTTAGTCCACTTCTTTAATAGGAGATTCCTATCGCACGACGAAAGCTCCGGTTTCATAGGAACCCATGGTGATTGTGATAAAACTTTCCAGGGACGTGGGTAGCCGGTATTTGGATGAACTAGACTAGACCATGCCTTGAATAATAGTTGCTCCGAAAGTGGAACCTATCTGCACATATGGCATCTTGTCCGTTGAGGATGAACGAAAGAGATTCCTTACAGGCTCAAGATTCGACGTACCGGAACCATGGGTCCTCTGTTGGCGTCATTTGGTAGTGGGCTTCTTCTTCTGTAAGTGCAAGGGTATTGTGGGTAAGAGTAGATTGATAACGCCGACTGATTGATAATGCCTCATCACCATCTGAGTTTTTTTGAGGAGGGGATCAGGGAATGTAGCCGTGTTACTGGACCTCGGTGAGTTTGCCTTGGTAGAAAGATCTGCAGCGGATGAATGGGTAGATTTTCACCATTGCCGATTCACTGTAGATATTTCAATGCAAAGATGAACGAATGATGTCAATTTTAAGGCAAAGATTGATTACTCGTCCATACTTACAGGTCATAGATGAGACGGCTCGAACATGGTATTTTTCATGATGGAGCTTGATGGAGAAAAATTCTGTCATGATGCAATGGAGACCAGCAAGACGACCCTGGTCAGCTAAGCTTAGGTCTGCAAGCGGTGTCGGATCCATGGTGGATGGTTAGAGACGACGACTCTAAGGAATCTACGAGTTGAGCTTTTGAGAGATTACAAGTTACAATAACAGAACTACCGAAGACCACTCTCGACTTCTAACACGGTTATACGAGCATAGAATAATTGTGTATGCATAATGCAGTTGGTTACACATGAAGAAATCTTGATAGCCCTGCCTGTTGCCCCTCCATTGGAGGTGACCCCAGGTTCCTACGTCTCCACTGACTCACCCGGGCCTTATCTTGCCGTGTGGGTCTCTTGATCTTCTCTCTAAAAGAGTCAACAGTCCTCGTCCTCGCCCTGTCTTCCTCATCCCTCCCCTCTGTCCGTTGCACGATCTCCCTGCCATCGTCGAGTCAATTGGCTCAAGCAAGATGTTTTCCGCCACTTCTGGAGCTTTCCGGGCTGGTGCCCGACGAGTCGCTCCCCACGTCGCTCGCTCCGGTGTCAAGACTGCCGCTCCGACTGCGCTCCGATCCATCAACGCCAACCGAGCCCTCTCAACCACCAAGGCCCTCGCTTCTTTGCCTGGCCGCGATAGGACCCGAGAGATTGTTGCGCAGACCATCAACAGCATTGGCAGCAGGCGGGAGGGTGAGCAGTACCTGAAGCTCTTCACCTCGGTTGAATCCAAGAAGTTTGCCGTCATTAAGGTTGGAGGTGCCATTCTTACCGAATACTTGGACGAACTGTGCCGAAGCTTGGCATTCCTGACAGAGCTCAATTTGTACCCAATAATTGTGCACGGAGGTGGCCCGCAACTCAATACTCTACTCGAGTCCGTCTCACGACTGCTTTCAGTTGGCCAACATTATACTGACACGGAATTCACAGGTCGGCTGGGGTTGAGCCCCAGTTCGAAGAAGGTATCCGAGTCACTGATGCCAAGACCTTGGGTATTGCTCGCAAGCTTTTCCTTGAAGAGAACCTGAAGCTTATTAACCGACTGGATGAGCTCGGTGTTGCGACTCGATCGATCAGTGGTGCTTTTATAGCTGATTATCTTGATAAGGAGAAGTGGCAGTATGTTGGCAAGATCACTAAGGTCAACAAAGATGCTATCGAGAAGTCCATCGAGGCTGGCTATATCCCTGTCCTCACCTCAATGGCTGAATCTGAAGACGGCCATCTCCTTAATGTCAACGCTGATGTCGCTGCTGCCGAGCTTGCCCGTGCCCTTGAGCCCCTGAAGGTTGTTTATCTGTCAGAAAAGGGCGGACTGTATGATGGTGATGGCGAGAAGATTTCCTCTATTAACTTAGATGCCGAGTTCGACCATTTAATGTCTCAGCCCTGGAATCGCTATGGGACGCGACTGAAAATAAAGGAATCTAAAGAATTCGTCCCTTTTGTCATGGAAGAAGGCAGCCTCTCCCCAATCGAACTTATAGCTGACCACCCATAGTGCTTGACACACTCCCCCGCAGCTCATCCGTTGCTATTATCCACCCCAGCGATTTGCAAAAGGAACTGTTCACCGACTCTGGTGCCGGTACCCTCATTCGTCGAGGAGACAAGATCCAGCGGGTTTCCTCTGTCAATGAAATTGGGGATATTTCCAAGTTCAAGGAGACTCTGGCTCGCGACCGCCAGGGCCTTGATGCTGAGGCCACTGTCGAACGCTTTGTCGATCATCTTAAGGAGAAGAACTTCAATGCCTACTACGACGATGGAATGCAGTGTCTAGCTGTCGTCCTGCCAGCCAATGAGGAGCGGCCAATTGCTACACTGGCTACTTTGAATATCACCGAAGCTGGATGGCTCAGCAACGTCGCTGAGAACGTCTTTGCTGCCGTCAAGAAAGATCACCCTAGCTTGGTCTGGACTGTCAGCGAAGAAGATGAGAACCTAACTTGGTTCTTCGAGAAGGCTGACGGAACATTCAACAAGAACGGCAATGTTCTTTTCTACTATGGATGCGACCTCAAATCTGAAGCTCTAGTCCCTGTCTACGAGGAGTTCAAGGCTCACGGCCGTGCTATGTTCGGCGACAATCTGGAATCTCGACTTCGAGATGCGGCCAAGACCACCAGTGAGACCTTGAATGCTTCTCAGAGCCGAACTTGATCAGGCTTCCCAAACCACTTAACTGCGGGTTTTTAAAAATCTCGCGATTAAAACTCCCCATATAATATAAAACAGTTAAACATTTCACCTTTAGACCCTATTGACGTAGGCCTTCTTCCTTATCGTGTAACTTATAGTAGAAGCGAGGGAGGAACAAATCATGTTCACTTTGAGGCAGAAGGCATACTAAAATAGGACACAGCATGACACAAAACCAAACTGGCCCAATCCCTAGATCAGAAGTCTTTGTGGAGACAGCTACATTGGGTACTTACATAAGTGTGGTTTGGAAGAACCCGAGAATTGCCTGGACTGTTGTTTATGAGGTACCTGCTACAGATTAACAGTTACAATCACAGGCTTTGTTCGTCATCGCCAGATACTCCCAACTGTCATATCAGATACCAACCCGAAGTAGGAGACATTCTGGGCCGTTTGCGTAACACGAAGGACAGTAGCGCACCTAAAGGCGGCCTCTAAGTATAAATGATAAAGAGAATGGGCCATCGAAAACGGTACCAGGTCAGTTGAGCGATAGTAAGGCCTGCTGTGATTCTATCGTCACTCCGTCAGCCACCAGTCCAAGTAAAACTTCATCAACAAGGAAGAGTTGAGTCTGCCAAAATGGTCTCCCAGAGGTGTCTATGAGGCTGTATTCTATTGAGAGTGAAGGCTTCTGAAGAGGGAGGGTGAAGAAGCACATATGCAGAAGATTTCGGACCGGAACTATGGAAAAGCTTTTATGTAGTGGACATTTTGAGCGAAGGGAACCGCCGAGGGAGACGTATCAATCAATGAGTATGCTTTTGTGACGTGGGATACATGTCGTGACTTGAGCCTTTGGATCCTCGAATTATCAAGGTAGCAGATTGTGAGTCGAATTGCAAAGAGCGAGTACGCGTGCAGGCTTGCTGAGGCTGCAGCAGTATCTGCATGTTCGAAAACCTCCAAATGATAGTATGGAACGTATCCTCGTTCTTTACCACTGACTCCAACCTCAAGAATCGTCTAGCACTTCACTCTATCATCCTGTCGAGCTGGCCACTTGAGGATGAAACCGACGCTAAGGAAGTTGTGCTCTAAAGCTGTTCCTGTAGTTGCGAAATAATACATAGCAGAATTCAACCACAGGAGTACAGAGGCGTTGCAATAATCATCATTTATTATAAGGCCTCCTGGGCTGTGAGATATCCTGCTGGATTCCATTGGCAACTGGTGGCAGCTGGCAGTGTCTGAGTCTTATGACAGCCTCTCACCCGGCGTTCATTGTTAATTCATGATGAATAGATGAATCAATTTCACAATGGCATTTTTATTTCTATTGTTGCAAGCTCATCGACATCAACGACTGATCACTGTGCATAATTAGGCTCACTACTCGCCGCAACGTGCATCCCCGTGGATCTTGAACCAACTTTTGCTCACTTGAGCTCTCAAGTCACTTCATCAAAGCGAGTTCTCTCTCATCCATAAGTTTCTTTCAATCCTCTTCCACTGCCAACATCGGCCTCAAAGCTCAGAGGGAACGCATTATGCCCACAGCCACTTCCTCTGGTGAGGAACCCAAGGCGCCCGAGTCTCGACCTATGAGCCGTCTCGAAATAGGCCTTATTGTGGGAGTCAGCGCTCTCTTCATCACCTTGATCTTTCTCATCTTTCTCATCCGAGCCCTGGACCAACGCCGTCGCAAAAAGGTGCTGAGGAGAATGGCTGAGGATGCCAGAAACCGTACTCCCGAAGAGGAGATGTTGCGCCGCCGACTGGCATGGCTTCAAGTTGAGCGTGAGTCAAAGTAATTAATGGCATGATACAAGAGAAGGCTTCTAATGAATATGTTGACAGGCATCATGCAAAGCCTGCGCTGCGTATGGGTGGATGAAGACAACAACCCAACCGATCCACCCCCCGAAGTCGTTGAATTTCACCGGCGCAAGGGCCGTAGCCCACACCAGATGCCGCAGTCGGAGCCACAGACCAAGGAAGCGAACTAGATTGAAGCTTGTATCATCCATCCACCGCAAGAATGCGAACATGGCAAAGCAATCGAGATGTGACAAGACATGGATATGGGATGCGAAACGGGCGTAGACTAACTAGTTGATTGCAACCGACGTGCTATCGAACGTGCACATAAGAATGTTGCCTTCGAATGAAGAAGGATTGGGTTGCTTGCAGTGCAGTGCAGGGTTATATCAAGGCAAGGCAAGGTCGCGGCTATGTACGTTGGACTCCACGCCATACGGATACTTACTTGCAGGGAGGTAATGGCATCCATGGAACGGGTAGACTACTGTACCTTATTAGGTCCTTAGGCCCTGATCCAATTGATACGTACGGCGCCACTCGATACGGTCCGTGAAATTTGAACAGGAGGCTATTCCTAAATTGGCCGATTTTAGTGTTAAATTGTACGTTTGAGGGATTTTCAATCCAGATCGCATTTATGTAATATACCTGTTTTGCTATAAACTTAATAGGGAAAGGTTAATAAGAAATAGAACTGAAAAGGTGACTTTTTAGCTGCTTTTCTACTATCTGCTTGTTTTACTGCTTATTAAAAATAAATATATAGTTTTACTTAATTTATATAAGGCTATAAGGCTAACCCCTAGCTATAATAATCTTAAAATGCCTAATTATGCCTCTAATAGCAGTAATAATAATAATACTATTAGCTTA
>JAAQPG010001114.1:0-42107 GCA_013186905.1 Fusarium udum | reverse complement strand
GGGGTGGGTGGTGTAAAAAGCAGTCTTGTTCAAGTTAGATCAGGACTGCAAGGACCTGCAGGATGGAAAAGAGAAATCATACCTGGGCAGCTGTAATCGCTGGAGAGACTTGATGGCGGTGGACTCGGGAGGAAGTTGTGTGTGAAGTTATCTTGTCCAAGTCAGCACATGCGATGCCAAGGTAAGATGGAGTAAGGGGAAGAAGCATACCTGAGTAGCCTAGGCTACTGGTTTGACTCGCGGTGAAGCTCGAAGCGCAGAGACAAGGCTCGGAAGAAAAAAAAGGTTGCTGGCACAGAGGCAGAGACTGAGATGTGAAGTGATGAGGAGGAAGGAAAGAAGAGTAGAAGCCAGGCCAAGTTGTGGCATTAAATAGAGGAGCCAGAGGGCCCTCGTCCTCGAATTTGACCATTTCCATTGTTCCTATTGCTCTGCAAGTGCTCAATAGGAATTCAGACGTAATGTATTGCTGCTCTCGTCACAGGCAATAGCTCTCAGTGGAGTCACCAGCCACTCTGCGTTGTTAGTGGCCCCAGACAGGTGCGAATTATGACGACAGGGCCAATGAGGGACTGGGAAGATGGACGACAATAGAGGGACAATAGCAGAAGAGGCAGAGGCAGCAGTGCACGAGGTCAAGAGACAATAGTAGAAGCGAGAAAGGGAGCAGTGTACAATGGGCTATCGTTGCAAGAGCAGACTTGATGGATAATCAAAGGTCAAAGGAGGGAAATGAGCTTCTGATATAGACAATCAGAGCAGTGCACAAGCTCAGCAGCACCAAGGGAAGAACAGTATCACAAAGTCCCCCCCTGACCTAATGACACTGAGGATGTAGAAGACCCAAAAGGGAAGAGTACGTGCACCTAGACCTGCGAACTTGCCTCCACACGGGGAGCTTCACTACCCCCCGAAATCCAGTACCTTGTAGGCCAGGTCCAGCGGCCCTGTGCATACATACATCCATACATACATACATACATACATCGCTGGCAGGGGTGGGTTGAGCTGCAGCTGAGATCTGGGCCCTAGTGGGATCTTGGAGCTAGTGACGTCTGCAGGCGGGGACAGGGGTAGGTAGCCCGGGTACGTCGACCCGCTTGTGGAAGCGGGACTTTGCAGTGTTTGTAGTTGTCGTGATGTCAAGGAGAGGGAGAGGGGAGAGGGGAGAGAGGAGATGTGGCGGTTTATGGGTATTGGATGTGATGTGAGATGTGAGCTGTTGCTTGATATACTGCATGATGCATACTAGGATCGTGTAAATCTTGATAAAAGCTATGCAGCACGTACGTCTCGAAAGGCCGTGGCTTAGGTAGAGATACTAGGGTATTCGTTCAAGGTACAACTGTCAGGCTGTGAGTAAGGCCAGGTCACAGTATGGTACAGCCAAATGCCTCTTGACACCATGGATGTAATCTATCACTGCATAATTGACTTGTCACTAGCACAAAGGGTGAATCACAGGTACTGCAGAAGACGGAGGTAGTGACACTTGTAAGCTATCCGGAATGGCGGTGATTATGTACAAGACGTCTTGGGAGAGAGGTCAAGATGTAAGAATACCGCCAGCCCAACTCTGTGGTAGTACAGTAACAAAGTGGTACAGAGCCAAAAACACCAAAGGCAGTGATCACCAAGACAAAGAAACCTCCGTACCTAGATCTATAGTGACATTGCTCGATGTAACGCTTTTTGGCGGGTTTATGGAATAGGTTAGTGCTCACGCCGCAATCCAGGAACCAGAAAACACAAAACTTCTCCACCCAAACCGAATTTGGATGAGTCTCAAAGTAGACGCAGACACAGTAGCTACATCTTGTATGGGAACACCAATGCAGACACTTCGCAAGAGAAGCATCATTCCACCAACAACGACCTTATTAGCTCTTTATCCTGCTTTGTACTATCTGCACGCGTACCTGCAGGCAGCCTGTCCGGTTGATTTCGCCAGAGAAAATCAAACAAGTCAGTCACTCTGTTACTTCGGTACCCAGCATAACACTTGAACATCCAGACCACCGGGAATCATATTCCGCCATGCAAGTACTCACAATCTTGACGTCTTCATCAGTATCTTCTCTCATCATAACGTGCATCTGCTAACTTCTTTGTTGAGGACACCCCCTGTTTCCCCCATCGAGCTTTGCTCAAACAAACAAACGAACGAACCACCCACTTCGAAACCCGTTTTCCGCTCCCGTCAGCTGTCTCCTCCTCCTCCCTCTCATTTCTTCTTCTTCGCCTTGAAAAATATCGTTTGAGATAGAAGAGAGAAAAAACGTTTCTTCTTTTGAAACTACAAAGGCCGCCTTTCCTCGTCAGGACGGAACTGCATACCAACTATCCAGAATTGTGTGGTTTCACGGCATTTGTCATGTAGCCGCGTGGAAACCCGCGTGGGAGGCGTCAAGGATGGGCGGTGTAGTAGAGGAGTGTCAAAAACGAAAGTGAGACAGAAAACGGTCGTGGGGGAGGGTGTGCTGGTAGTCATTGGTATGTGTGCGTGTGTGTGTGTGTGTGTGGCTCAAGCCATGTGATGAGATGCAACTTCATACCTGCTTGAGTTTGGATCTTCGGGAACTACAGCGAACAGACCAGATGCAGATATCGCTTTTGGGAAATATGACGATCAGAAGGGTGCAGAGATGATCATCAAACTGGTAATGTAATGTCGGCTTCGGGAAGACTCGACGGAGACGAGATTGGAGGAGCTCACGGGCTGACGGGTTACAGATTCTTGTTTGCAGAAGATCGAGTTCCCTTTTCGAGAGATGGACACCACGGCAATGACGAACTCTCTCGCCATAGCAATACAACATACTCCCGACCGAAGCCCAAGACCAAGTTCGAAGATCCCCTTAGTTCGCCTCATCGGCTATCTCGAGGCCGCCATGCTGCACGAACCAGCTACATACATATACATATACATATATACATACCTTACATGACGCACTCGAGGACTTCTGACGTCTCCACACACGGCACGATAGACATGCATTGGTGAAAACGTCACGGGAAGGCTATCGCACATTGACGCCGGTTCGACTGAAAGGAGTAAAGCTGGTTTTTCCTTGCTACTTCTGGCTTCTGGCTTCTTCTTCTCTTGTTTTTCTTCTTCTCTCGGGGAAACAATGCGAAGTGAGGGTCCCTTATGCAAGGAGTATTCTCGGCGAATGCTGTCTGTCACTCACGTTTCTTTTTGCGGAGGTGGAATCCTTTCCGCAGACAGACAATTCGTCAATTACATGAACCCTGTTTCTCGTACTTTTGCTGGGAGGTACATACATACATTACATGTAATCACTTGATCAAGAACGCGTGTATTATTCCGCTATGCGTCGCATATAATACCTGTTGTGCATCCCATCAGAGATTCTTGTACACATTCATTTTAACCCCCTGGGCTTTTCGGTTCCAGGGGCCGAGACAACACGACCGTTGTGAGAAAAGTGCCAGAGCCGTTGGGAGGAAACAAGGCTTGCAGGGGTAGTCCTCTCTTCGGACTGTGGCTAGCTGGACTTGGATTGTCTTGCATTCTCAGCCCGTTTTTATCTTGCGTGCATATCAGGATCGAACCGACACCCGGGGGCCGGGTCGATGGACAAGTGAGATTTGAGATTTTACTTTTTTTTTATCTCCGAGAACAGGTCATATTCGATTTGTATTATGCATGAAGCGAGCGAGCGTCATGCCATGCCATGTCATGGCCATTGAAACGAACGGCGCTTCCGGTTCGTTTCCTCGTTTGATGGGCTTTTGAAGATCTACCTCGTGTTGATCTCAGATCCGATCAATGTTTCATTGCATTAGCCAGCCTCGTTTTCAGCGGGGACCATTTGTCGCTGTTGCAGCTGTAGGTAGCTAAGTATCTTGCTCATTCAAACCGCATTGTAATGGTGTTGATGAACCACGAATTGGCGTTGGCGATGGCTTCATTCTGTCTCTCCTCTGCAGTCGCTACAAACGTTCCTCTCAACACGTGCACCCCTGAACTAACCAACTCACGAATCATCTTGTTTACCCCTCAAATCTCCTTTCATGTATCTCGTCAACGACAATTGGGCGACAGCCTGTTTGTCCAAACCCACACGTTTGCCCGAAAATGGCATCAGCTACATGAATGTGGCTTTGATCTGCCTCCCTATTTCCTGCGTGGCGTTTTCTCGTAACTTTGGCTCCGGAAACGTGAAAACAATAGAGTGTACTTGGTTAGAACGTCTAGGCATGGGCCGTACCGCTCACACCGTCTTTAGAACAAGTCTTTAGCTTGAACCTGTCTCCTAAGGTTACTTGGAGTCGCTTTGGTGGGATATGATAGGTGCTTTACAGCGTGTGGCTGCTTAGTTTTAGTTCGCAGTCCACGAAGCAAACGTGCGGACACCATTGGCCTACTGCAAGACTTTGCATTGACAGTCCATACTTTGAAGGAGCACGGAGTACATTCTCCCAATTGGGAACTTGTCTCTTCCAAGGTACCCGACACTGTGGATGGCTTGGGGCACTGATAAGACTCGGCCGAGAGGTTTGTGTAATGGTGCAGGGTAGATCAACATCCATGACAAGACATTTGCACAATGAAGACTGATGGCACTCATCAAGCCACATCACACACACACATACATCACATAACAGAGACAGACACATGAAGGAATTTGATCAACTTTAACATACTTTTAAAGTACCGAACAATTATGAGCCCAGTACAACGCGTGACCATTATCGTGCCCCTAAAACTCCGATCATGTCCATTCTAAATATGCGAGCCCAATCCAGGCTCCAAAATAACAACACCTAATGACAAAGAACACACCACGCATCTATGGTCCTCCTACTCTACACTCAATCTTCCCACTCCTCGTCTAGTTGGTCAATCAACCGATTCTCGGCATCTCTATCCTGCTCTCTCCGACTCGGACTCGAATGGACTTGTTGGTACCCACGTCGAACGGTAAGTCGTCTCAGACAAGCCGTGAAGCAGCAAAAACAAAGTTCCTATAAAACCAAAAGAGAAAACCTCACCTGTCAGCCCCCAGTTTCTTTTATATATAAAAACAAAATGATAACGGGAGTAAAAAAACAAAACAAAAAAAAGAAATAAACTCAGGGAGAGTATCGCTCGGGCTTGGAGCCGGGAAGGGGACGACGCACGCAGATGAAGCTCCAGATTCCCGCCCATAAACTGTAGTTGGGGAGTTGTCGCCAGCCGCGCGCATGGGTCACCGTTCGGTTGTAGAAGATGCCGCCGAGGAAGTACACGAGCACCGCGATCACCACGATGAGTCCGAAGATGCTGCCGGGTCCGACGCTACCGGGCTTGTGCGGCTCTGCGTGGGCGCATGCGTGCGAGGATCGGACCTCAAAGAAATAGGCGCACTCGTCTGGGTCTGTGCCGACAAAGGAGACGCTGGCAGAGGTCGTGGTTGGGTCTCGATCACAGTGGAACGAAATGGTCGTCGACTTGCGTCTTCGCTTGTCCTTTGGTTTCGGTTCCTCCTCAGTGGGCTCCTCGGGTTCCGGAACGGGCGTGTAAGCCGTCAGGTCGTTCTCATCCTCGAGGGGTGAGTCGCGCTGGGCAGATCGTTCGTAGATAGGCATTGTCTTGTTGACGTCGGCACCGCAAGGAGAGCCCCCGGTGTATTGAAGAACCAACTTGCGACCACGGCTCTGTAAGTCCATTGACTCGAAACTGCCTCTGTGTTAGCTGGCGCATTCCTTCCGTCGCAGTGCACCAAGTCGTGCATGTTCAAACCAACCCTATCGAGAAGACCTCGCCTCCCACCATGTAATAAGCGCTCACGTTCTGCCACAAAGGCGGCTCGACACCGACGACGTTTGTGACTGGCTCCACGACCGGACCGCAGATGTTTAATGTGAAGTTCTTGCCGTAGTCGTAGCCCTTTGAGAAGTAGTCTTTCGTCACGGCGTACTTCTTTGTGTTCTCATCAGGTACGACAGCCATGTCTGGCCGTAGATCGAAGAAGCCGCCCATGCCGGTATGTGAAGTCGCGGTACATTGTGGGACTTGGATCGTGGTTGTTGGCTGCTCTGCGACTTGAGCGCTCGCGGAACCGAGTAACGATAAAGCGAAGGGTAATGCTTGGAAGCGCATCGTGACGGACTCGATGGCTATCGATTCGAAACCGTATGAGGGAGGATATTGGGTCGATGGAGGATTGAAGCCGAGACGAATTGAATAGAATGGAATGGACGTCGGGACAGATCTACTGTCTGGTTGATCGGAGCTATATGATTGCGATAGAGCCTATCATCAAAAACAATGGTCACCAAAAAAGGGGCAGATAATGAAGGGACAGTGGAGGTGAGTAAGCGGATTAACTTCACAGAGAAGACACAAACAATATAGTTTCAGGGCCGAGTCGCGAGGGGTTTTGGCGATATGGAGATGGAGATGGAGATGATGTATGTGATTCTCCCTGATTACGCGTTGTGGTCCCCTGGGGCCTGGGCTCCTGTTGCAATCCCCAAAACCTCAAACTGTCTTTTCCACAAATAGTAAAACCCGCCCTTGACCGGAGAATTACAAGACACATGGGGCTTGAGATCTGTGGCGGTTTGTGTGGCTAGTGATTGGCCCCTTTGTGAGAGGATATTCTCCAATATCGGGACAAGTATTTGTCCGGCTGCATCATGGACTTTTGTGCCATGGAGCTTGAAGATGTGCCGATTTCTTTGGACTTATGAGACAGTCTGAACTTTGCTCAAAAGCGATAAGATGACGAGTTGCGTGCGTATACCAACCTCAGACAAGAGATATAAGAACTTTATTTCAATACTACAGGCAGATATTTATTGCCGAACAAATCTATTGCCGACTTCCGTCATGTTAGTGAAACCACCACCAACGAATTCAAGCTCTAATTCGCCAATTGACCCTGAGACAACTGCCATTCCCGAATACGCGAATACGACAGGGGGACCAGCGGGGCCCGAAAAAGAATACACTACGCGTTGATTAGATTAAGCTAATTCTATATAATTTCGTCACGACTCCCGTAAACTTGCCTTGACTTTTGCAAATAGTTGATCTTGTTTCGTGAGATCAAGAGGCCTCATTGTTTGAGCAGATCTCCTCAGGTTTCCGTACTTAAAAAGACTTGAAGCCCCTGATCTGAGCTCGTCAAAACCTCAAACATGGCTGTCAAAGATAAACAGCCAGCTTCAGAGGAGCAACACGGCTACGAGTTCTTCGGCCCGTAAGTTTCAAGTCATCTCCTTACCCTCACTCTTCAGATCACAGCTCTAACAAATTCTCAGTCCCGGCGCCTTTGTCATCTCGTTCTTCCTCCCCATCCTCGTATACGTCTTCAACTTCGTCTGCAACGACATCTCAGGCTGCCCCGCGCCGTCTCTGCTTCACCCCAAGACCCTATCGCTCGATGCCTTGAAACACGAAGTCGGATGGCCCAGCAATGGCGTCGCTGGCCTCGTCAGCTGGAAGGGAACCGCCGCTGTGATCGGATACAACGTCCTCTCGCTGATCCTCTACCGTGTTCTCCCCGCGGTTGAAGTTGAGGGTACCGAGTTGCGCACTGGAGGGAAACTCAAGTACCGATTTAACAGTTCGTGAAACCTGAGGATGATGAGAGGAAGACGTTTCTAACATGTTTCGCAGCTTTGTACTCTAGCACCTTCACCCTGGCCGTCCTTGCCGCTGGAACCGCTGCTCAGGGTGCCGAGTTTCCGGTCTGGACCTTCATGTCGGAGAACTTCATTCAGATCCTTTCCGCCAACATCATCTACTCCTACCTCGTGTCCACCTTCGTTTACGTTCGAAGCTTTAGCGTCAAGCCCGGAAATAAGGAGAACCGCGAGCTTGCTGCTGGAGGCCACTCCGGAAACATGCTGTACGATTGGTTCATCGGTCGTGAACTGAACCCCCGTATTTCGATCCCTCTCATCGGCGAGGTTGACATTAAGGAGTTTCTTGAGCTTCGACCTGGAATGATGGGCTGGATTATCATGAACTGCTCTTGGTGCGCCCAGCAGTATCGCAACTATGGCTTCGTGACCGATAGCTCTATCCTCATCACGGCTGTTCAGGCCCTGTATGTCTTCGACTCTTGGTGGAATGAGCCTGCGATTTTGACCACCATGGACATCACCACCGACGGCTTCGGAATGATGCTGGCTTTTGGAGATATTGTCTGGGTGCCATATGTCTACTCGCTCCAGACCCGATACCTCTCCGTTCACCCTGTTTCTCTCGGCCCTCTCGGACTAGCCGGTATGCTGGGTCTTATCGGCCTTGGCTTCTACATCTTCCGCTCAGCCAACAACGAGAAGAACCGCTTCCGAACCAACCCCGACGATCCCAGAATCTCTCACCTCAAGTACATCCAGACCCAGAAGGGTAGCAAGCTTCTCACGACAGGCTGGTGGGGAATCGCCCGTCACATCAACTACCTGGGCGATTGGATCCAGTCGTGGCCCTATTGTCTCCCTACCGGTCTTGCCGGCTACCAGATTCTCAGCGCCGGAACTCACGCCGAGGACGCGTGGGTTATGCGAGACGGTCGAGAGGTTATCCAGGGCGAAGCTAAGGGATGGGGCATGCTCATCACCTACTTCTACATCCTGTACTTTGCTATCCTCCTCGTTCACCGCGAGAGACGTGACGACGACAAGTGTCACCGCAAGTACGGCAAGGACTGGGAGGAGTACCGCAAGATTGTTCGATACCGAATCATCCCTGGTATCTACTGATTTATGAATGGGGTTTTTAGCTTGAGTTTAGAATAATTAGACCGAGTACCACGATGCTTAGAGACGTTGGTGGTATGGCGGCCCGGGGAGGGAAAAAGTGTATTCTATGGAGTCGATGATGGCATTGATTCATGTAATGGGCTAGGGGGTATCATGATGATCCTTGAAAGGATGAAATCGCATTAGAGGGAGCTGACAGACTTGCCTAGAAGGGCAGTAAGCTACCACAGAAAGCTACTTAATAATGATTTGACCGTTTAAACAACGTGCATCTGCATACCACCCAAGCTTATGCTGCTGTGCCTTTGACTTACAACGTAGCATATCACATCTTCCTGATCCCCGACATCCAAGGAACAGCGCCAATTCACGAGCCCAGCCGGACACCCATAGCATCCTGAACAGCTACAGAATAATAAGACTCTTGCTATTTCGCCAAGAATACAAAGATGATCACGACTTGGAATCAATCGAGACGGCCTCTAGGCCCGACATTCCGCGGTGGTTCTTCGGACGCAGACGATCGCTGGGGTCAGGGTTAGTTTTCTCTGGGTGCGGGGAAGAAAAGGAAAAAAGGTTCCAAGGGGGGCGGGGGAGCAAGGGCATCGTGGGGAATCTAGTGATGATGACGGGGAAATATGTCCCAAAATCTGGTGTTGTTTCGGCAATTGATCAAGGGACGAAAGTTTTCACCGAGAGAAAAACCCTCCGTAATTACGTGCAAGGACTCATGCGTGAGGTGAGGGTAATTGAGGCTGTCTAGACTTTGCATTTTGGGTTTTAACTGAATTATATTAAATTACAGGATCTGGGACAGTGGGCGTGACCTTGGTAAATTTAGCTATGTCGATCACGGTTCTGAGCTGACGAGGTGGTTGTACTCTGTAGTGCAACGTTAGGTCCAGTTCCAGTTCGTGTTGGGAATTTATCAGATGAGATCAACGCTCTCATGATCTAAGAGGCCACAAACTTACACTACAGCACCATCTGCCCAGTTCAGTTCCCTTGTTTATGGGTAAACAAAGGAACAATGCAATGCAATTCGGGTCTGGTCCGAGGCAGTAGAGACGAGGTGACGTCAAGAGACTCCAGTCCAAATACTACATGCCCTCTCCTCTCCCCTTCACACAACACGCATCTAAGTCCATCGGTGGTCAGACGAGTTCTTGAGCTGATTCCTTTGGGTCTAAAGCTGCCTCCAACATCGGCCCTTTTTATCCCACGACCCAAGGAAAAGAGCCTGTTGACTACAATTGTCCAATACCAGTTGTGATCGACCCTCCCCAGCTGCAAGTCCCAAGATCAAGGCATTACGCTGTGGGGTACATTCACACAGCATTTGATGACGATGAACCCTTTGTAGTAGTGCATTTTTAGGTAATCTCTGCTAAGCTTCGGGAGAGGCGGCCCCCGTCCGTGAGGGAAGGGAAGGGATGTGCAGTGAGTGCTTGGTGCTTGGTGCTTGTTAGTTAGTGGAGTAGCATTTAGGACAGGGTTTAGATATGCCCATGTACTGAACTTAGACTACCCTTACCTACAAGCACTGCAGCTGTCGTGCGTGTTCTTCGCTGTAACTGCACGTGGTGACAATGTTTAATCTTGTGAATATATAAATGTTAAATACCACCTCTTTTCTGAGGCTTCTCTCCCCTCTTCACACTCGTCGATAAAGTTCTTCGTTGTGGCCTGCTCCCTTCAACTTTGGCCCCCTTCATTCCAATATATTGGACTAGCCTGTCAGTTCTACCCTCTCCCTCAATGTTAAATCGACGACAGTGATCCCTCTCCCCAGTAACAAAAGCTCGCAAAATTTATAGATAATATATTATAGGAAGACTCGGTCAATATGAAGCTGAATTGGGTCGCCGCAGCCCTTTCTATAGGTGCTGCTGGCACTGACAGCGCAGTTGCTCTTGCTTCTGCAGTTCCAGACACTTTGGCTGGTGTAAAGGTCAGTTTCCTACCATTTCCTCGTCTAATCTCAGCCTTGTTACCATATCGCCCTTGTTCGCTCGGACGCTACGCACCAGATCGCGACCATTTCCTCCCTTGCAGCCTTGTTTCCTCTTCCGATATTCCCTCCGCAATTGTTAGCGGCCTTAGCCTACACAAAAACCCCCGAGACAGTCTTTCATTGAGTTTGTCGACATCAAGTTGCTTCCAAGTGTGCATTTGCGTGGCTGTCTACTTCTGCCTCTAGATCACCAAATCTGGGCGCAATTGACCGCTCAAACCTTGTTCGATCAAACTTTTCTATTCGAGACGCACGATTATAGAAAAATGCGCCTTTCAATATTAACGAATTTATGCGCGACGGCGGCTGCTGTGGCGGTTGTTGATCAGAATACTGACACTCAAAAGGTTGTCACGAGAGATACACTCGCATACTCGCCTCCTCATTATCCTTCACCATGGATGGATCCTAATGCCATTGGCTGGGAGGAAGCTTACGCCAAAGCCAAGAACTTTGTGTCCCAGCTCACTCTTCTCGAAAAGGTCAACTTGACCACTGGTGTTGGGTAAGTAGCTACTTGCGAACAGTGCATCTTAGTCCCCTCAGCTAACGACTCCTCAGATGGCAAGGCGAACGCTGTGTAGGAAACGTGGGATCAATTCCTCGTCTTGGTATGCGAGGTCTCTGTCTTCAGGATGGTCCTCTTGGAATTCGTCTGTCCGACTACAACAGCGCCTTTCCCGCTGGAACGACAGCTGGAGCCTCTTGGAGCAAGTCTCTCTGGTATGAGAGAGGTCTTCTGATGGGCACAGAGTTCAAGGAGAAGGGTATCGATATCGCTCTTGGTCCTGCGACTGGCCCTCTTGGCCGTACTGCTGCTGGTGGACGAAACTGGGAGGGCTTTACCGTTGACCCTTACATGGCTGGCCACGCCATGGCCGAGGCCGTCAAGGGTATCCAAGACGCAGGTGTCATTGCTTGTGCTAAGCATTACATCGCAAACGAGCAAGGTAAGCCAATTGCATGACTTGAGAAACTGACAGGGAACTGACCCCCTTGTAGAGCACTTCCGACAGAGTGGCGAGGTCCAGTCCCGCAAGTACAACATCTCCGAGTCTCTTTCCTCCAACCTGGACGACAAGACTATGCACGAGCTCTACGCCTGGCCCTTCGCTGACGCCGTCCGCGCTGGCGTCGGTTCCATCATGTGCTCCTACAATCAGATCAACAACTCGTACGGTTGCCAGAACTCTAAGCTCCTCAACGGTATCCTCAAGGACGAGATGGGCTTCCAGGGCTTCGTCATGAGCGATTGGGCGGCCCAGCACACCGGTGCCGCTTCTGCCGTTGCTGGTCTCGATATGAGTATGCCTGGAGATACCGCGTTCGACAGCGGATACAGCTTCTGGGGTGGAAACCTGACTCTTGCTGTCATCAACGGAACTGTTCCCGCCTGGCGAGTTGATGACATGGCTCTGCGAATCATGTCGGCCTTCTTCAAGGTTGGAAAGACGGTAGAGGATCTCCCCGACATCAACTTCTCCTCCTGGACCCGCGACACCTTCGGCTTCGTCCATACATTTGCTCAAGAGAACCGTGAACAGGTCAACTTTGGAGTCAACGTCCAGCACGACCACAAGAGCCACATTCGTGAAGCTGCTGCCAAGGGAAGCGTCGTCCTCAAGAACACTGGCTCCCTTCCCCTCAAGAACCCCAAGTTTCTCGCTGTCATTGGTGAGGACGCCGGTCCCAACCCTGCTGGACCCAATGGTTGCGGTGATCGTGGTTGCGACAATGGTACCCTGGCTATGGCCTGGGGCTCAGGAACTTCTCAATTCCCTTACTTGATCACACCCGATCAAGGGCTCTCTAACCGAGCTACCCAAGACGGAACTCGATACGAGAGCATCTTGACCAACAACGAATGGGCCTCAGTACAAGCTCTTGTCAGCCAGCCCAACGTGACCGCTATCGTGTTCGCCAACGCCGGCTCTGGTGAGGGCTACATTGAAGTAGACGGAAACTTCGGTGACCGCAAGAACCTTACCCTCTGGCAACAGGGAGACGAGCTCATCAAGAACGTCTCGTCCATATGCCCCAACACCATTGTAGTTCTGCACACCGTCGGCCCTGTCCTACTCGCCGATTACGAGAAGAACCCCAACATCACCGCCATCGTCTGGGCTGGTCTTCCCGGCCAAGAGTCTGGCAATGCCATCGCTGATCTCCTCTACGGCAAAGTAAGCCCCGGCCGATCTCCCTTCACTTGGGGCCGCACCCGTGAGAGCTACGGTACCGAGGTCCTTTATGAGGCGAACAACGGCCGTGGCGCTCCTCAGGATGACTTCTCTGAGGGTGTCTTCATTGACTACCGCCACTTCGATCGACGATCTCCCAGCACCGATGGAAAGAGCTCTCCCAACAACACCGCTGCGCCTCTCTACGAGTTCGGTCACGGCCTGTCTTGGACCACCTTTGAGTACTCTGACCTCAACGTCCAGAAGAACGTTGACAACCCCTACTCTCCTCCTGCTGGCCAGACCATCCCCGCCCCAACCTTTGGCAACTTTAGCAAGAATCTCAACGACTATGTGTTCCCTAAGGGTGTCCGATACATCTACAAGTTCATCTACCCCTTCCTGAACACCTCCTCATCCGCCAGCGAGGCGTCCAACGACGGCGGTCAGTTTGGTAAGACTGCCGAAGAGTTCCTACCCCCCAACGCCCTCAACGGCTCAGCTCAGCCTCGTCTTCCCTCTTCTGGTGCCCCAGGTGGTAACCCTCAATTGTGGGACATCATGTACACCGTCACAGCCACAATCACCAACACGGGCAACGCCACCTCCGACGAGATTCCCCAGCTGTATGTCAGCCTCGGTGGCGAGAACGAGCCCGTCCGTGTCCTCCGCGGTTTCGACCGTATCGAGAACATTGCTCCCGGCCAGAGCGCCATCTTCAATGCTCAATTGACCCGTCGCGATCTGAGCAACTGGGACACAAATGCCCAGAACTGGGTCATCACCGACCACCCCAAGACGGTCTGGGTTGGAAGCAGCTCGCGCAAGCTGCCTCTCAGCGCCAAGTTGGAGTAGGAAAGCCGAACAAGGGTATTTTTGGACTGCAATATTTTGGGAGGACATAGTAGCCGCGCGCCAGTTACGTCAATGGCCGGTGAATTTATTTTTCGCTTAGCTTGATGAATAGAATCATGCACATTTTGAACTGACTCCGTTGTTCGTGATGTCTTGGCTATAGTACTTGGTTGGCTTCACAAATACTTTGCGTGAAGAATTACATACCGATTCAACGTCCATTGAAGATCAATTACATTTAACGAAGAAGTATGAATTCATTCAATGCCGATTGAAGATACGTAAGCCATTGCGGGCCCTCATTTCACTCATGACGGTCAATAATATACCAACTCCGCGGCACGTTGGTGTGTTCCTCGCGATGACTTCCATCCTTTTCTAGTGGCATGATATGCCCACCATTGTGTTCGGTTCAGAGACGTCTTTCTTATTCTTGACATCGCATGCGCTTTATTTGAGCCTTTAGCAGTTTCGAGCCTATTCTCTCGCTACTACGAAAGGAGCATCATCGGTGGGAGACACAGAGGAGTCTCGAGTCACATGCCATTCACTCATGGACATAAACGTGGCAATGGACTCTCCCCACATAGCAGTGATTAAGCTGAATCATAATTCCTGGCTAAATACCAGATGCGATTGTGAATACCAAGAGGCGTCAGCCTGTGATCATGGGGTATGTCGAGACCCTCAGGTCATGGATGGACAGCCTACTCCGGAGCCTGAGCGTTCTTTCTTCGCAAGACAAGGACTAACATGAAGATCTGAATGAGATTAAGGACTTCTTTGGCATCTTTAAGCATGCGTGCTGAAACAAACCCGCGGTTTCTTTATATTTGGCTTCATTTTCGGTGGGGGACTAGAGTGTCGGGAGAATGGTTCGTGATTTCTTCATAACATGGGGTCTGAAACAGCTGTCCGAGAGCTCAGTGCTAGCTTGAACTCGAAAAGGATGTTTAAGAAGGAGTCGGTGACCAGAAGGGAAGCAGATGGCTTTATAATGGGAGATGAGGAGAAGATGGCAGATCCGATGAATCATGATGCGTATGAGACTGGAAGATGCAATCGGGACTCGGCATTGCGAAAGTGATACCTAAAAGTCTACCAAGAGTCAGCTCAGCTATTTCAGCTCTTTTGATCATGTAAGCTAGCAATGTATGTGTGGAACAGCTTCTACCAAAATCATAGGAGCAGCGATGTGTTGTGTAAGGCAAGTGGAGTATCAGGTCGAGTAGTCTGTATAGATTATAGACACTCAAAACTGGCCCAGATGCGGACTATGGCATAGGGACAAATGTAGATATCAAAAGGGCAAGTGTCGACCCTAAGATGAACAACAAGTCCAAAGCTAGGCTTGATCGTTGGGCCGGGATGAGTGTCTTCCTCAGACCCAGCAGTTTGCCTCAGAACGTCACACAAGCGGCTGGGCATGCACCGATCAACTTCGAAAGTTTAAATACGCTAACTACGCATCTGTCTTCACGAATGTGAATTGGGTTCGAGCGCGAACTTCTGTACTTCTTTTCGGGAAGTCTCCTGAATGCCCCAAGGGCCGCATGATCCATCCAGCACATGCCCAAGGGATAGCTTGATTCCAAGCAAGTGTAGCGTCGGCAGATACCATAGATGCCTTAAATGATACCCCAAGCCAATGGTCACTACAGATAATACGTCAGAAGATGACTCGCAACTTTAACCGAGAAGGGACAGGGGAACGAACCTTGCACTTTGACTTGGGAGGCACAGGCCTGACAGTCATGAAAAGAACATTGTTCCGAAGTTGATAGCCAACCGACATCTGGCCTGGGCTATCCACCTTTCTGTTGCATTCCTTGCATCTCGACTGGGTGTCCTTGAAATGGGGCAGGCCCATGAACATCATCTTTTCAGCAACTCGCATCTGAGTTGAATACTTCTCCTGTGGTATATAGAATGAGGCGTACATCGGAGGTGATTGTATTGTGCTTTAAACTTAATCAGTATTGATAAGACATTCTTGAAATTGACCTGTGTTTCATGCCCTGAGACATATCTAGAAATGCAAGTCCAGACAAGGATGGTAACGAACCTGGAGTGTTTCGATGTATGGCGTATGCAATGATTGCGGAAACAGTTTTGGGAGTCTATGTCTCGATCAGGGGCTCGTATGAGTTCTCTGGGGAGACGTCAGAGTTCTAGAAAGAGGACGTGCGATGTGGTCCGGGAGTTGAGGGGGGTTGACTTCATATCGGACGAGCCATGGGCAACCTGCTGATGAAAAGTCAGATGAGAAACTTGTACGCATACACAGGTTACCTCTATTACTCAGACCTAACAACATGATTCGATTTTCCAATACTCGTGAACTTGTAATCCTCTTCGTCGAAGAAATCACCCTCAGGTCTTGGAGGTGGTTCGCCCTGGCAGCATTTGATTTTTCATTACCGGGCATGATACCACATTCTCTTCCTGCTTCCTGATGCTTGGGCTGGGCCATTCTTCGATAAATCGAACTGCTCCAAAGAAGTCATAGTCAATGTCCCGTGGCAAAACATGTGTTTGTGCAACTAAGGAGAGACAGAAGGGAAGAGAAACAAAACGACCGTTGGTCCCACAGTCTCTCATAAGGAAGAAGTTCCTACCGAAGAAAGCACTTCAACGGCTTTGTGTCACGTTACTGCTTCCATCCATCTATTTCGTCCGATCTAACCAGCAATCAAACCAACTGCCGATGACTTGGTAAAGAAGTTTTTCATAGATTCGGTCCGATGAAGACACCTTAAGATTGTACCAGAGTATGTGGTCCGATTTTCCTATTGCCAAGGCGATATGGTCACACAATCGGCTATGCAGAAGATTGCTTGGCTGGCAGTTCCTGGGATTTGATGGATATGCTTAGGTGAGCATTCCATGACCCCTGGCAGCTCAAAGTGGGATCTCAAACTGGCAGATCTTGCGAAGATGTGGAGGAAGGACAATGTGCAAGGGTCAAGGTCATATTTAAATGCTTCGACACCCGCTCCCAAGATATGTCGCTGAGATGGACGCAGCTGAGAGACAGATGACGGCGGGCCCGATTGTTGTCAATCATCAATGAGTCAATGTCGGGATGGTGTCGGTTCAGGTAAGAAGCCTCGTTATTATGTCCTATGCTGCGTTTGTGTATGACTGACGGATTGAAAGCAGTGCTTGCGAGTGAGGGCATCGACGATCGTTTGGTGGCTCAAGAAATCGGATTGCCTGCGATTGATGAGTACCTGTCCTTTCATAGACGGTTAGGCGTCAAGTTTGTACCTCGATTGGGTCCGGGCGAACCATGGCTACCCATTTGGTCTGATGTCCTTGGTTCAACTCAAGCCATCTCCCATGTTGGAGTGTCGTCTTACTCTCGCTAAGATCATACCATCATCGCTGCCTTGGCCGTACCTCAGGAGTCGACACCGTCACTGCGTTTTGTCACCAGATTTACCTCGAAGGATGGCTGGTAGCTAGCGCGAGCCTGTTGTATTCAGACTGAAGCTGTCGTGGCTCCCCCCCGAGTCCATCCGCGCAGGCGTCTATGTTGGTCTGCCGTCAGGTGAGTTTGTACTATCAGACTATCAGTCATGATGGGCGTCAGCTAATCAGATGTTAGATTAAACGAAACGGCACAAGACTGACGTGACAAAGTGTAGAATGTTCGTCATCTGGTATTTCACACGGAATCGTTATCTGCGTTGGTGTTTGTCCACCAAGTACGAACATCTCCAAAACGCGGTCGTACTGAGTAGTGCAGGTTCATGCGCGGTAGTGCAACGGCTTTGTGCAGCACTTGAGGCGATCATATGATATCGGCAGTTGTTTTGTTGGATCCATCGTGTGTTGTTGGTTACGAGACCAAAAGTCACGGAAAAGACGTTGCATTGTAGGGGAAAGGCGGCAAGATGCATGAGCGACAAAGTGGGACTGAAGTTCAGCAGGAGTCAAGGGACAAGACGGGAGCTTGTTGGGGGAGGTTGGTAGCGCGTTTAGACTGCCTAAAAGTCCCCTGAAAACGGGTGGTCACTCTTAAGAGACTTACCGAATACCAAAGACATGTTATTATTCATCTCCTCTCCCAACGTCAGCCCGTGACCACTTTCACTGCCTAAACTCGCACGACAACAAGAATAACATCATGTTTCAAGTAAGGCTGTCTCTAGATTGCTTAGGGTGCGTGGCAAGCAACGAATGTCGAGGGTTGCATTAACAAACATCGCAGCAACGGGCGATTTCCCTTCTACGACATCTACAGGCGCTCTTTGTCAGCGATCAAACATCTAGCTTCACTTTCGATTATTCTAACTCTTCCCATACGCCAGGCTTCTATATCATGAGAACAAGATGAAGCCTCAAGGGCCTCAGACAATCAGCACGAGCAACAATCACTTCACGAATTCTCCGATATTGTGACATGTTTGTAAACTGAAGCACAAGAGCAACTGGCCCATAGTTACTACGACACGCCAACAATAGATGCTGACAGAAATAGATAGATCTCCATTGACGCAAACCGCCATGAGACCTTGTGCCTAGCACCCAGGACGCCTTATGACAAATACTGTACTTGTCCTGCGTCCCAAAGGCGCCTTGGCCAGTTACATGGCTGCCTTGCCGGCAAGCAATTTGCGCGCTGCAAACAACCTTCAGTTTTGACACGAACGCCCGGTCATATCACTCAGGACCAAATAGCGACTGATACGAGAGACTCCCAACGGGCACAGAACTTGAGATAGCATAGCCATGCAACTCAAGTGATCAAGCTACGACATTATTCGCTACACAAGCACAATCACAATCACAGCATGCACAACTATGAGGCTCAAGGCATGAAACTTGAACCCCCATCCTTTCTGTTTGGCTGTTGCCTCATATCCTTTAGTGCTGTTCAGGATAGGGGAAGGTTTGACTACCAAGAAGGAGGGTGGTGCCGATATCAGTTCTTGATTGCAGTCAGACAAGTAGCGAAATGTGGGAAGGTCGATGCTGTGAGTTGACTCCTAGATCTCTCAAGTTTGTGATCGCGGAGAACCTAACTGGCGATGATTGCTGAGCGAGCTTCCATCAATCCACCAAGGGAGCTTTGGTTGACGAGTCTCAATTGGAATCTTCCATGAAGTCGACTCGTCGCTGATCTCTCTTCAACAAGTTCAGTTACCATCAAGCCTGTTACTGCGCCTCATCATCTTTCGCAGCGGGCAGAGGGAGCCAAGGTGTACAGGCAGGCAATATTTGTGTCCTTGGCTCCCGGGGTATTACAATATCAAGCATACTATGGAAGCCAGCCTATGTGTAACTCCTTTCAGTATAGCTACACGAAAGCAACTGGATTGAGCCTCTAGCGAATATGCCTGATCTCGGCTAATTCGTGCCTTGACCTCAGTCAGTGTCGAGGATTTGGGAGGGTGTTGAGCCCAGAGCTATATAGGATGGAGAATGCCCCCCGAATGCAGCTGTCAAAACGCTATTTGACGAGCTTGACCAAGTAGGTTACCATATTGATCAACCTGAACTTCTTTTGGATCACCGAAATACTCAGTATACTTTTACTTTGGCAAGTACATATCTTGTCACGCATCCAGTCTTCCCACTTCCACCGGGGACTACCATTTCTATACAAGCCTGTACGAGATCCTTCATCATGGGCAGCGGCAAAGGCGGAAGCTCTTGGGTCAGTAGGAGTAGTAGCAGCAAATCCCTACCTGAATGCTCCGAGCACAAGTGTCACAATCCGGTAGGGAGGTTTAGTTCGTCTAAGCAGTATTCAATCCACTGCGATAAGCGTGAGCACAATCCCGAAGTTCCTACGGAATCAGAGACTCATTTCACTAGATGCTTGTAAGTTCGGAGCTGGGTGCAAGTCTAGCAAGCGTTCAAGAGATAAGTTCTGCGCCGACCGTGAGTGACCTGTCAATACCTCTTTCCAATATGGCTGACTCCTCTCAGACTCTGCGTGTGCTATGCCCAATTGCGGTACAAAGGTCTTGGATGTTGAAGGGGGCGGCTTTTTGTACTCTGATATTGGCCACAAGCAATGGATTTGCCGCGACCGTAAGTTGTTTACCCCAGGTCGAGCTCCAAGCCTAGATACTGATGCCCCCAGACTCCTGCAAGGCAAAGGTCAAAGACAAGCAATGCTACCAGCTACGCGATAAGAACTCTCAATACTGTGAAGAGCACTCCAAAGAGTTCCAGTGCAAGATGCCGAAGTGCGACTCCGACCGGGATGGTTCTGAACGGTACTGCAAGAAACACCATTGTGGAGTGGACGACTGCCACCGTCGAGTACTCAGCTTAGCGGATGGTGAAATGGCGGGTCGAGATAAGAAAAAGTGCTATAAGCATCAACGCTGTGAAGCCTCGAGAGACTGCAAGGACTACTCGCTTTGGGATCCCGACAAAACTCCAACGAGGCTCTGTGCGAACCATTTGAAATGCGAGTTCTTCCAGGGCTGCAACGGCTTTGCCCAAGGAGATTCGAGATTCTGTACAGATCATGAGTGCGACCAACAGGGCTGCCTGCAGCCTCGGGATGTTCATAACGGCCTGGTTATGAGATGGTGCCATATGCGTAGGTGCTTGCTTCCCAGGGCTTTAAAAAGCTAACAGTCCAATGTAGACTTATGCTCCGCGCCCGGATGCCCCGACTTTGCTAATGGACATGGCCACGCCCACCCCCAGAAATGCTTCCGACATACTTGTCAAAGAGCAGACTGTTCAGAAATCGTCCAGGACAACAATCCCAACTCTCATTTCTGCCAAACTCATGCCTGCGCCGACCCTGCATGTCCTAGAGAGTCAACAATCCCCGGTGGATATTGCTTTGCCCATGCATGCAACATCTCAGGCTGCCGTGCTCCCCGAGAACGCGGTTCTCCATTCTTCCCCTACCTTTGCACACTCCATGGGGAAGATAAACTAGACCAACAAGAAAGTCACTATCGTCATACCGCTACTCCTTCTCGAGCGACATCTCGCTCGGGTAGCAGGACTAGTAGCCATGACTCCTGGCGCATTCCGAGGGGATATCGCCGCCAGCAATACCATTACCCAACATATCAGGATCCGTTTCAGGCCTCAGAAGCTGATCGTCGATATGAAGCGTATGATAACGCAAATGATCATTACCAGAGTATTCCAAGATCACACTGGTACGGTTGACAGGTTTAGGGTCTTAGACACGATGGGGAATGGGAGCAAAAGAGTTTGGTACTAGACCTGACAAGGCGCATACGTCACGGGTCATCAACAGCACATGGCATTGCGGTTACATGGCGTTCTGTTTCTTGGGGAGGGATTATAATTTGCACACGCCTAGATAGATAGATAGATACAGCTGGCCCTAATGGGTTCGAGACCTAACCATCTGGTTCACAAGGCTCGATGTGGGGAGGGCGGCGGGGAAGCCGTGTGGTACAGCATATACTCGAGAAGACCCCAGT
Organism: Fusarium udum; assembly: GCA_013186905.1. Taxonomy (NCBI): domain Eukaryota; kingdom Fungi; phylum Ascomycota; class Sordariomycetes; order Hypocreales; family Nectriaceae; genus Fusarium; species Fusarium udum. Next base: position 20,901 of record JAAQPG010001114.1, on the reverse strand, counting down.
AGATGTCAGATATTCTTGGATTTAAGCTTAGTTATTATGTCTTTATAAGCTATTGATCCCTGTTGAAATGTGATGAAGCTTGCCGAGTGTAACGCGGGACGGTTTGGGATGAGTCCTGAATAGGTAGGTGAAGGGACCGCGGGAAGAGAAGAAGGGAGAGACATTTGTTGAGTCTTGCCCATGATCCCACTTTTAATCCAGGTATTTCCGTATTATCACTGTTGGATATAACTGTCTTTCCTCCATGGATTCCCTTATGTCTCGTTTCGGTATCGGTCGGGCATGACGTTCTTGTGTTCGGCGCGATGAGCTGAGTAAGCTGCCTTTCATCGCTGACGTCTAAGTCTCACGTCGACCATCCAGTCATTCGACCCGAGCCTCAATACTATCCGCTAACTTGGTAGTATCTCAGGAATCATTTTTTATCGCGGCTCTCCCTGGTACGCCAGACGACATCCGTTTCCCCTGTATTCTCCTCCGACATCTTCTTGGAGGGCCTGGCTTGCTTGCAAAAGACCGTATCAGGCTTCTTAAACACGCACGGCTGGATCTTGGGACCGCAGATACAGTTTATTATCTTCCCGTTGCTATCGTAGATCAATTTGGAGTAGCCTGGGTATTTGGTCCGAATGTTCAAGAGACGGAATATATGGGTTTGGAGTCCGTGGATGATGGCCATTTTGTCTGTGGTGTTGTGGAATGGAGATGACTGGCTTGGTAGTAGTTATGAAGATAAGATGATTCAGATACAAGAACTGTGATATTTTCCTGAGGGAGATGGAGGTATTTATACCTGTTTGTACGTCTATAAGCTTTTTGGATGAGAGTTTGCTAAGTTGACTCCATCGTGAATTCTGTGTAGGAACTTAGTATAATAATGGAATGCCCACGAGGGCTTACAATAGTAGATGATTTCTCTGCACCAATGGACCTGTTTGGATGAGTAGAAAGAGTTTTATTCAATATACCGTGAAAGCATAGAGATAGGCAGCTTGCAGACTCCTTTGGCTTTTACTCAGCCACCTTGCATACACTTCGTAAAGAAACTTCAACCTTAATATCAGATATCCGTTACCAGCAAAGACTCTACTTCTCGGTTGCCTTAATTGTTTTCACTTACGTCATGCTTGCTCTCTGTATACGCGGCAAAGAAGGAAATACGGACAAACGTCAAAGCTAAGTTACTCTTTAGTCTGCAAACTCGTGTCCTACCTCTGGCCATCCAACTTTAGGAGCAATTACTAAGCGTGTTAACTCAGTACCTCCATTTTGTATCTAAAGTTGACCCAAAGAAACTAACTCTTGGAGAGTAGCGAGACAGACTCAGGGGCTGAGCTTATAGATTACAATCATCTGTCACGCTCTCGTCGGTAAATCTGTTTTTTATAGTCTTCTTCAGAAAAAAAAAAGCACTAGAGGGTTCTAAGCTACTCATGCGCTCCAACGCAATTCGACACTCGATATGAAGTTCCTGTGAACTATTTACTACTAAACTGGGTTTTATTACTTGGTGTCAAGGGGCTCAATACCACCCACGCCAACATCTTTTATCAAGGTCATAAGAGATCAGTAGCAATTAAACAGCTCGAAATACGAGTAAAATCAAAGCTCAATCTCTCAATAAAGCGTTCGTGCTCTTGCATGGGAAGAGCCGTCGAAGGCGAGCAAATGTCAACTGCATTTCTACATACCCTAGACTATGGGCACTGAAAACAATGGTTTCAGGGCATTTTCCTCTCTTGACCGCTTGCATCGTCAGGTGCTCATGACTTCAGACGAACATCTGGCAATGCCAATGCAGAATAGAGTTCAATCAATCTATGATCGAACCATCACCCCAAAGCACGATCCATCCAAGACCGACAGATTCACAGGCAGCTCCCGAATGCTTGGGACTCCGAAGTGGAGCAGCCCGGCTTGCCCCCGATCCGAGAAGTTGGATGAACAAGCCCGTTTCAGCTCCGCCAAGAACGATCAGGCCAAGCAATATTAATCAATGCTATACATGTAAAACAGCGATAAGTCGTCTCAATACGGGGGTATTATCGAACCTTTTCACAAGGCTAGTGTGCTGTGTCGGTTGCAGGTTTTACCAACGTCACATCCCGGTATCGTCCCAGATCTGCGACAGATCTGAAAACAGGCTGGAGTTGACCGTACCAAACATTTGATCAAGACCGGTCAGAGAAATGGTCTTGAAGAACAGAGAATGAGAGGGAAATAGAGTTCATTACGGAGTAATGTCTGTGATAATGTGAATGGCCTCATCATCAGCTCACAAACTAAAGCTGATCATCGAGACCGCGCGCTTAAGGAATATTCTCAATTGGTCCCTCAGTTGTAGAGTCGCAGATGTTTCAACCAACGAGACGCATCCGCGACCGGGTCGTCTTGGCCCCGACCTCAGTGAATCGCAGGTCCGAGACTCCCATTGGCTGCAGCTGTGATGGATGGTATAACCCCTGTAGGGTCTCATGCAAGATGTTCTTCTCTTTTGTCAGAGCCATTCGCTCTTAGGTTCTTGAAAGAACGAGCCAAAATCTCTCTTCATTCTTTTCTCTCTTCCTCGCTGGCGAGTGACTTAATACCTTACCAAATATTTTAATTCGAAGGATTTTGCTGCAACCCTTTGCGACTCAACCTCCACCACTTAAACCCACTCAACACCACATACCTACATACTTGCATACACCACTTACATCCCTCAAGATGGGTAACAACCTCTCCTCAACCTTTGTCCCCGACACTTCGAAAGTCGTCCTGAGTCCTGAAGATCGACACTCGGACATGTTCCTCGGCATATTCTGGGTATCGTCACTCTACGCCTGCGCCATGATCTTCAGCACCTGCGCTCTGATCGACCGATGGAAGGGTCCCTACGATCGCGTTAGAATGTCTCTTGGTTCAGTTATGGGCGCTTTACTATTATCAACGGCGTGGCCTGTTGTCATGGCATACTTGATCTTTTCGCCGGCTGAGGTCCATTGAGCGGAGGAACTGTCGGGTCACGCCCTTGGGAATGAGTATTTGGAAAGGATTTGGTTGGGTTGGGTTGGATTGGGCGATTGGCGTCTTGAGAATTGTGGTGGAAATGGCATTATGGCCAGACCTGGAGTTTGAATGCACACCACGGCGATATACCATCTAATACTTTTTTTTTCTATGTTTATCATATTTTCATGATTCATCTTGCTCCCTGATGATCCCACCCGTGTGAACCGAGTCCCTCATTACCCCATTCAAGTCTCATTATAACACCTCAGTCATCCATTAACATCTAACCCACCAGAGTGTTTCGACGGCTTCTATCAGACCGCACATCCTTTCTTCCAATGATAGTCTCAAGCGCTTGAGTCAAAGCCTTGGCATCATATCGTCCACCTCTTCCCTTCTCATCCTTTGGACCGTACAGTCTCGTCGCATCTATACCCAACTGTGTAAACAGCGGTTTGTCCACCTTCGGCGAGGTCGGTCCTTCGATATAAATGACATGCGACACATACTGGTTGTACTCCTCCTCTGTAGGTTTGGGCAGACCTCTTGAGTCAGCGAGAGCATTTGCGATAGCTCCAACAAAGTCCAACCCAGTGAAAGGCGCTGTCGAAGGACCTGTCTCGCGATCGGTCGTACCGTTGAGAATGAGAATCTTGTTGCGCACTTGCGGGCTAACTATGGCATCGCCAACACCACGAAGGACAAGACTTGGGATTAATGATGTGAAAAGGGAGCCGATGCTATACACTACGCTGTGGACAGATCGAAGGGCGTCGAGGACTCTTGGATTTGCGGGCATCTTGATCTCCTCGCCATATGGGTTGATGTACCATACTCGCGCAATCCTTGCGGGTAGATCTTCTTCTTGCTCTTTGGAGAACGCAATAGCTGGTCGGCGCAGTGCAGGTAGTGTTCCCGGTAGGTTCGCGTCTTCAACATGGTGGTGGTCTTGATCCCATGTTTGCTCCTGTCGCGATACTGTTGGGCTGTGCACACCTGCTGATGCTCCAGGCACAGCGGCGGTTGGAGCGCTGGGATGCGAGATGTCATTCTGACCTGTGATTATCGTGCCATCTTCAAGGCCAGCAGCGATATGGCTAGCAAAGTTGGTGTTGAGGGCTGGAAGGACTGCTATTCTATCCGGCACTGAACATATTGAGCTCAACAGGTAGATGGCAGCCTCGAAACTACCGGTGAAGAGACGAGCGCCAGTGAGGAAGAGGTTTCCAATGCTGGCCCCAGAATAGTCAAAACGACTGCTGGGTTTCATGCGCTTCACAACCTCTAGATTGAAGCTATTCAGATATGACCTGATGAGTTCTCTCTTGGGCGATGAGATGTCATTCCAGAGAGGATGCGTCGCTTCTAGAATCTCAAACCATTCGGATCGGGCCTCAGTGTAGACCTTTGGCAAGCGATGATTGAAGAAGTGCTTGATAGCTCTCGTCTCAGGGCTTCCATCATTCGGAATAAGACGAACAAGTCGGGACCTCACATCTCCGATACCTAGAGAACCCTGTCAGTCGACTAGACCCAGAGCATATAGAAGAGCCACGTGGAAATGGAAACATGAACATACCAGGTCCACCAAAGACACGAATGATCTCACTACTGCTACCGCCATTATCAGAAATGGGTATCACGTAGCTCAGTGTGCACTGATTCGCTTCTCGAACGCTCTCGAAGACATCGACGAGGTTGTTAGCGGCGCTACCACCTGAGAAGACCACTATGCCCGTCGGTGGTGCCGCTGGTGTGAGGGGCCGGCGAGGGGTCGGTGGTGCTGAGGCTCCACTGGAGCTTGGGAGCTGTAGACCGAGGCCATTAAGGTTGATCTGTGCCTGTGCCATTGATTGGAGGTCGGGGGAATTATGTGATGGCGCAGAATGGGAACGGATTCAGAATCTGGAGATGAGATGGTGTTGATGACAGATGACGGTTAGCGGGGCATGTTCGATTGTACAGTATAGTAAAGCCCCGGTAACGTTATTGCTTCATGACCCAACTATTTCCAATTGCGACGGGTTTATAGCTGATGATGTGTTACAATTGATGAAGTTCTTACTTCAATCTTACAGCGACTGTAGTATTTTCGATCTGATACGAGGCTGTTGCTACCATGTTCCAAACTCACTCACTCATGCATATGCTCAATTGCTGCATGAACCCACGAGTCATGGGCCAAGACGTCACACCCTCCAACGACTTTCTACACTCCAACATCAACATCATCCACCAAAAGCGGTAACGCCCCGAGCAACCGGCGGCTCTTGATGCTCGAACCGGGAACGAAAAGCTTTGACACTTCGGATCCGTGTGGGTACCCATACAGCGCAGCGCGGACAGTGGACCGCAAAAGAAAAAAAAAACATGATGGCTTCATTATCTACAGAAACAAGTGGAACTCGGAACTCTTAGTCCCAAGCCCGTCATTGGTTCCCATGGCCCGGCAGTTGAAGCTTTGCCACAACTGGAGAAGAGCTATCACGGTAAAACGTCAAGAGTTACGTCAGTGATGGGATGGATCGCAAGGCTGGATGATGGGTTACAAATCTCATGCACAGACTTTGGTTCCTTACAAATCTGCATGTTTCGAGAATTACCTTAACGGTCTTTTTATAAATTTCTTATTATCTGATCGATTGGCAAGGTATATATAGACTTGATCAAGCGTCGTTGATAGTTGGTATCATCATCAAACTCATACAATTCGACCTCTACACACACAACATCTCAACAGCTTCAACTTCATACTTCACAATGGCTCAATCTATTCCCAAGACTGTCAAGCAATGGACCATCCCCTCCCGTAATGGAAAGGACTTCAGCGGTCTGAAGTTCAGCGAGAAGTCTGTTCCCGAGCTCGGTGACGGCCAAGTCCTCGTCAAGAGTAAGTCCCCAACTTCATCTCTACCTCAATTACATCTTATAACACCTCGCAGTCCAGGGTGCTTCCCTCAACTACCGTGATCTCATCCTTCCTCTCGGAAAGTACCCCTTCCCCGCCAAGGACGGCGTCGTCCCCGGCTCCGATGGCGCCGGCACTGTCCTCGCCGTCGGCAAGAACGTCACCCGCTTCCGTCCCGGTGACAAGGTCGTCACTCTCTTCAACCAGGGCCACATCGGCGGTTCTCTCGACCAGCTCAGCATCCAGACCGGTCTCGGTGGTGTAACTGACGGAACTTTCCGCACCGTCGGTGCCTTTGACGAGCACGGTCTTGTCCCCATGCCCTCTAACCTCGACTTCCACGAGGCCGCTACCCTCACCTGCGCTGGTCTCACTGCCTGGAACGGTCTGTACGGTCTTGAGGGAAAGAAGCTCCTCCCCGGCCAGTGGGTTCTCACTCAGGGTACTGGTGGTGTCAGCATCTTTGCTGTTCAGTTCGCCAAGGCTGCTGGTGCAAAGGTCATCGCTACTACCAGCTCTGCTGAGAAGGCTAAGCTTCTTGAGAAGCTTGGTGCTGACCACATTATCAACTACCGCGAGACTCCTGAGTGGGGAGCCAAGGCCAAGGAGCTCACCGGCGGTGCTGGTGTCGACCACATCATCGAGGTTGCCGGCCCTGCATCCATGAAGCAGTCCCTCAACGCCATCAAGATCGACGGTGTCATTTCTATTATTGGCTTCGTTGGCGGCACTGGTAAGAACGACCCTGGTTTCCTCGACTGCCTTTCCAACCTCTGCACTACCCGAGGTCTCCTTGTTGGAAGTCGTACTCAGATGGAGGATATGTGCCGTGCTATCGAGGCCAACCCTGATAAGCTCCGACCTGTTGTTGACCCCAAGATCTTCTCCCTGGAGCAGCTCCGTGAGGCTTATGAGTACCAGTGGTCTGGTAAGCATCAGGGCAAGGTCTGCGTCAAGATTGAGTAAGCGATGATTTATGAGAATATATTGCCGGGCAACATTTGTCTTTGGCCTTAACGTATAGTACATAAAATTAATAGATACCACATTTTTCGCACGACCAAGTTTTCATCCATCTCAGCAAGAACTTTTGACTAAGCAGCGGCAAGCCATGACTCGTCTAAATTGAATAGTGAAGTTCAGCGAGTACATCAATATCTCTCAATTGATTGCAAGTAATTACATTCCATTGGACACTCGAGTGTGTCGCAGCTTATCTACTAAAATTGTTTGCGCAGTCCTCCAAACATATCCATCCATCCCAGGCCATCACTCCAATGAAACAAGCAGCCTGTTCCCTTCTTGCGACAAAGAAAACTTCGCTGGATCAGAAGATGATCGCAGCGATACCAGCCAAAACACCGACCAAACTGAACTTCTTCGAAGATCCTTCATTGACGATGACCGTGCTGGGCGTGGGGTAGGGTGTTCCAGGCACAGGAACCGGGGCAACAGGGCTCGGGACAACAGGAGGAACAGAGGCTGTATCAACGGGAGGAGGGACAATAACAGCAGTCGAAGATCCCTCCAGGATAGGAGACTGAGTCTCCGTGCCGCCTCCCCCCTGGACAATAGTAGTCGTATCGGCACGAGTAGTACCACCGCCCTCGCCATTGCAGATACTGCCATTAGGACAGCATCCGTACTGCTGGTTCGTTCCGACTTCGCAATAAGCTGTAGGGGGACATCCGCCTGCCTTGCTAGGACAGCATGTCCAGTCGGTTTGGATACAGCCGGTGCCGCAGTCCTTGAGGTTCTGGTCAGCGCAGGGAACCTCTACGACTTGACGGACTGCGAGGAGGGGAAAGCTGGGGGAGTATTGGACGGCGAGAACGCCGGTGGCTGAGAGGGCGACGAGCAAGAACTTCTTCATCTTGAAGTTGAAGTTGGAGTTGTACGTATTGAAGCGAGTGGTTGAACGAGTGACGATGTTGGCGAAACTGTATCTGTCTGAGAGTGCGATGAGAAGTGAAGAGAAATGCGAGACATACCAAGCCCTCGGGGGGTTATATGCATACCATTCTCAAGCTCCCAACGAAAAACTTTGCCCTCCGATCTTCTCTCTTCATTGTCGTTCCTCTCTCATGCCGCGTGCGGCGGCTTCGCTCAAAAACGCCAAAGACATTCCAGCCACGATGCATCTACTCCACCACCCGCAACCATCTACTCCCCTAACATCATTTCCAATTACGACAAAGCTTCAAGCCTCTTTCTCACAGCGCCAGCAATTTTGGAACATCCAGATCTGATGTTGCTGCGGCGATGAAGTTGCCAATTGCCCACGTTTCTTGATGCGCCCGGCGTTTTGCAAGTTTGGAGATAGCCGCCTCCGGTTTTTGCGGCGCATGGCTTGATATTCAGGGCATATTACCAGAATCTCTGATTTGCGGCGGTCGGCGTTTGGGTGGCTGCTTGCGGCGTAACGGATCTTGGTTCCTGGTGTTTGAGCTTGGCGCTTAGAGTATTATGAGTTGAAGGGATACGAGATTTGAAGATGAGATGTTTCGGAAGAGTTGATGTGCCAAGGCTGTTGAGGGGAGTAGTTGATGTCATTGGAGATCGGCCAGGAACAAACGCGGGTTCGATCTAGACTTGGCAAAGGGCTAAACAAGGTATCTAGATCTGAGACAAAATGTTGGCCATACGATCGATCTAGAGGCACGGGCCCAAGAGGGAGCTCCCTCTGCTGGGGATTGACGCTATCTCTCAGCTTGCAGATGATTGCCACTTAGTGGCGGCTTGCAAGAGCTTCTGATATAAACACTTTTGGCACATAGTTGAAGGTTTGTATCTTTGCTCGGAATAATACTATGAAGAAGATTGCATCAAAGCTAGTATATTTGAACTGAATAGAACATGAACAAACGAGGACCAAAGTGTTACTGACCCTATTTCTTCTCATTGCCCCAAGCATCTTCCAGAAATTCCCGAACAGTAATAGGCTTGATATCAGGAAAGACCTTATTCAGAGCCTTGCTCTCGTCCAAGTTGAACCCACCACTCTCTGCCCACAAACCATAAGCAGACATGACCTTTTTCATGACCGCCTTAGGTACAGGAATATTGGCAAACATCGCCTCATGTCCTGGAAGCTCGCTCAACTCCCCCTTCTCCAGCGTCTCAACACTATCATAAACAACGTTGAACTTGTCACCTATTGAAAATTAGCATCTCTATCTTGAGCCACGAAGCACGCCACATACCTGTAGCTTCTTCGGCAATCTTGACCATCTCGTTGAATGTGACTTTGTCGCCAATGATATACGTTGCTTCATCCCATTTCTCAAGATTGAGAAGTGCAGCAACAAATTTTGCTACGTCTCGACTGTACGTAAACGTAACGGGAACGTCTCCAGATCCTGGGATGGCAGCAGCTCGATGTTTGATATTGACAAAGGTTGAAGGAGTGTGCAAGTTTGATTTCGCAGCTGATTTAGGGGAGCCCCAGAAATCAAGAAAGAAGCCGATATGGATAGAAGTCCATTCGAGGTTTGTCTTGCGTAGCTCATCTTGAGCTCGGAGTTTGTTGTTTGCAGAGTTAGCTTGGGCTGCATGCCTATAACCTTTTGTTAGCTGTTTGTTTTCAATGAGGCATTTGTCAAGTGTTTGGTTACTCCTCTGTGTGTGGAAGACCCCAATCACTCGAGATGAATCGTTTTGTTGCCTGAGACGCTTCCGATGCACAGATAATATCAATCTCAATAGGTTCAGGTCCATTCATGCCAAGTGTCGAGATTACTGTGTGCACATTGTGCTTTTCAAACAGCTGAGTCAGGGCATCGATGTTATGAATGTCCACGGCCAAGACAGAAGCTCCAATATTTTCTTCTAGTGCCTTGTTTTCCTTTAAATTCTGTTAGTTGAGCTCATGGATCTATTTATACGAAAACTTGCCTCTCGACTGAGGATAACGACTTTATGTTCTCCTGCAGCAACAATAGCCTCGACGAGGGTTCGGCCGACCTTGCCTGTACCGCCTGCAACTGCAACAGTAACCATTTTGTCTGATGATATCTGTAAATAGGATGGTTTGGGATATTTGATGAATGGTTAATTCTAAGCTTACTCCTCCGTAGCTCAACTCGCATCTTTATATACCTCAACTCCAGCTTCGTCTCCAACTCATTTCTAATCATCGCACTTACTCGGACATCTCATTCTGCGAGTTTTCCGTCAATTGTCAGCATCGCTTATTTTTCGTATTCTCTCCCAATACCCATTGGTCACTCAATCTCTAATAAGTCTGACATGCATATCGAAACAGGGGTGTTCGAGAGGTGTCAGCATAGTGATTGGACCACTGCCAAATATAGGCACAGCGCCCTTTAAAGCCGAGCTACTCCGTCCTAAGTCCTTGCTTAAACGCATTGGGTAATTGTGTTGGCCGCCAATGCTTGGTCAAATTCCAGTGGATGTCTGAGATCGAGACTTGTATTCGGATAAAGTTTCAGGGCCGGGAAGTCCAGATCTGGTCGATCTGCACCGCTAAGGAGGTTATTTGAGAAGGGCCAGGAACAAGATATGCCGGTGTTGTTCAACCCCTGGGCGCTTTCCGCCACTTGAAGCTGAGTCTGGAGTATGATGACTGGGAACACCTTATGATACCACATCTCGCATCACTGAGTCTCAAGCGCGATTAACACGAACTTCTTTTCAGTAATTTTTATATGAGAACTGGCACAATTTGTTGTTATAGGGTAAAGTTTGTGACTGGAATGTCTCGTTTCGGTGAGATTTACTGACCACCACGATCGCAGTAGCTGCTTTCGTCATCAAGTAACAAAATTGTCTCGGGAATATCGAGTAGTGTGACGTCTTCCGAGGGCTCAAAGGACCATTTCTTATCATAGTCTTATCATCAGCAGTATTGTAGAGCTTACATCTGAGTGATCAAGTATAATTGTAAGAGCTGGCTAATATAAAATATCTTAAGGTGTATCAAGACTCATGACCCACGTGATAGCAAAAGGAACACGCCCTGCTCTCTACCTAATCAAGGAATTTGTAAGATACTGGCTTGTGCCTTGGCTTCTATTCTCTTTCTTCAATTGTGGTTTTACATGAAATGCGGTCTTGAAGCGTCGGACGCTCTTTAATTCATACCCGCCCAAAGACAGGAAACACTCAAGACTGAAAGTCCCTTTCAACCAGCTTTGTTACCTCCTTAGCAACCTTTCTCTTGGCAAGATACAGAACTCAGCTGAGGGGCAGAATGGTAGACCAATCAAATGCCCTGGAACCCAATGATATCAGAGTCAACTGATGCGTTCGCTCAAGACTCAAGACCAGTCGATTGCCCAATATTACAGAAACCTAACCATATGCTTAATTGCTCTATATATGTTTTAAAACTGCTTGGCTCAGGGGGTCATCGATATCTGCCAGTGTAGTTTGTCGGGCGGTGCGTTTAGTCTATTACCATCCCATGACGACAATATGCTAGCATATCGATGCTCATAATGTCAGCTTCAACAGCTCTTACCAATGAATGGTCTCTAATTGGAACAAAAGCTCCGAACAATCTCTAGGCTCTCATATTGATCAATCGACTGCGCTGTCATTATGTCGCACGAATATGCACGTTTCTTTGCATTGGGCTTGACGATGTGTCAATGATCCGGAGATACCTCCGCTCTTAGAGTGCAGACTCTCAGAGGCTATCAATTGAGTGTTGTGTCTATGGAATATAAGATATGCTACTTATCTCCCAGCTTCTCAATTCTTCTAGTGTCGTTCGCATGCGCTGATGTGAGTAGCAGCAATATACTTCAATTGTCCACCATGTCTCTCAACTCCAACCAACTTGACCCCCGCCAACACCCTCTCCAGGCTATCGGCAATGCTATCAGCGCCGAGACTCAAGGGGAACGTCGAAACCCTCGTATGAGTCACATGCAAGGTGCCAATGAGGGACCAGCGGACGTGATCGCCAAAGTCTCTGGTGCGAAGGCCGGGGGCAAGAGGGAGGATGATGGAGCGTACTTCACCAACAATGAAGGCATTCCCTTCCCTGATCGGTAGGTATACTTGGATTAAGTTTCTGGTCATATGCTAAAGCTTCGATAGTGCTCATAGCAAGACGGTTGGAGGACTTCCGTTGGTCAGTGACACGTTCCTCTTGCAGTAAGTCGTCCTTGTTGCTACATTCGTATTGGAACTGACTTGGAGATAGGAAGCAACAGACCTTCAACAGGTCCAAGAACCTTGAGCGTAAGCAAATCACTTGAAACCATCAAGTTACATGCCCCTAACAGACCACAGGCATGGTTCACCCTTGTGGCTCTGGTGCCTTTGGATACTTCGAGTGTACTCAGGATGTGACTGAACTCACTGTAAGTCAAGCCCAGGAACCCCAATCAAATCTATATTTACTGACCTATACCGAAGAAAGCGAACTTCTTGTCCTCAGTTGGAGAAAAGACACCTGTATTTGTCCGGTTCTCTACCGTAACCCTTGGTCGAGAATTCCCAGACGAGGCTCGTAACCCTCGAGGTTTCGCCATCAAATTCTACACCATGGAGGGAAACTATGACATTGTCGGCCTAAACTTCGTCAGTAACATCACCTGCCCTCCTCACAAGCCATACTGACTCATTCTCAGCCCGTCTTCTTTTGCCGCGATCCCATCCAGGGACCAGACGTCATCCGCTCTCAATACCGCAACCCAACCAACTTCCTCCTCGATCACGACGCCCTCTTCGATCTCCTCGCCAACACCCCCGAAGCTAACCACGCAGGCCTCATGTTCTTCAGCGATCACGGAACTCCCCAAGGATGGCGCTTCAATCACGGCTACGGCTGCCACACCTTCAAGTGGGTAAACTCTAACGGAGAGTTCGTCTACATCAAATACCACTTCATCGCAAAGCACGGTCAGAAGCAATTCACTGACAGTGAAGCTATGCAAATGTGCGGTGAGGATCCTGATTACTCGAAGAGAGACCTCTGGGAGGCTATTGAGAAGGGTGAGGAGATCGAGTGGACGGCTCATGTGCAGGTCATGGATCCTAGACAAGCAGACCCTGATAAGCTTGGGTTTGATCCTTTTGATGTCACAAAGGTTTGGCCGCGCTCGCAGTTCCCGATGAAGGAGTTTGGAAGATTGGTGCTTAACAAGAACCCCGAAAACTTCCATCGCGATGTGGAACAGGCTGCTTTTTCGCCTGGCAGTATGGTTCCTGGTATTGAAGACTCGCCTGATCCTCTTCTTCAGTTCCGCATGTTCTTCTACCGCGACGCTCAATATCATCGCATCGGTGTCAATCTGCACCAAATCCCCGTCAATTGCCCGTTCATGGCCAAGTCCTATGCATCCCTCAACTTTGACGGACCAATGCGTGTTGATGCCAATCACGCGGGCAACAAGCAATATACACCAAACAGTTTCGCTCACAAGTTCAGACCTGATGTCGCTGAAGCGCCATACCAGGTTAGCGACAACATCGCAAGCAGGGTTAGTCACTATTGGCATGAGGGTAAGAAGAATGACTACGACCCAGCGAAGGATCTGTGGACGAGGGTCATGAGTGAGCAGGAGAAGAAGAATACTTGCTACAACACAGCCAAGGGTCTTCGCCGCGTCAAGTTTCCCGAGATCCAGGTAAACAATCAAGCTGTTTCGAGCAAGACTTCAAACTGACAGAAGCATAGAGCAAGTATTTGGCGCAGGTGTACAACATCTCGGAGGATTATGCACAGGGAATTTATGATCTTCTGGACCAACCTCAGTTTGAGTTCTCAAAGGTCAAGGAACTGGCTGAGACTGCACAGGAGTGGTATAAGGAGCCCAAGTTCAGGCCTGGTCCTGGATCAAAGTTGGTTGGATATCCTCCTTCTGCAGCTGTTTACCAGGCATGAAGATATTGGTCGTGAATTGAGTTGTTTAATTGAGCCCTTGCTCAGACAATGCTGTGGTTTCCATACACAATGCTGGACTCATCTGCCGGTTTCCGCTTGTGACTTTCTAGCCTGAATCCTTCAAGTGATCCTGGAGGTTTTTAAGTTTGTACTTTCGATTTATCCGCTCGAAACCTCGTGAGATAATTGTAGAATGGAGTCGCGAAGGCAGTCTATGATGCTGACAATATGCAGAATCCTAGACCAAAATGGAGATAAGCGGTGATAAAGCAGCGGAATGAGTGCCATGGCCTGTGATAAACCCGACTCAAAAGCGAAGACGCGCGAAGGATTCAAGTACATCAGCATTTGAGACAAACTCACTCAATCATGTCCAAGTATATGTTGTGCCGGTAGCCTCAAGATACACAGCCCCAATTCACCCTCGTCAATTTACAAACATTCACAATCATGGCCCCAACAGACGCAGAGATCAAGGCCACGATCAAGGCAGTGGTCGATGACTTCAGAGGATGGGACCTCGCCCCGATCATGCACTATCCAAATGAAGAAGGCCTCGAATTCGAAGACATCTATTTCCCCTCTGATGACGGCGTCCTGCTGGAAGGCTGGTTCATCCCCTGCAAGGGCTCCAACAAGATCATCATCGCCAACCATCCTCACTGGTTCAACCGCGCTGGTATCCCTTCGCATCTCGAACCTTGGAATCAACTCATGCCTGGGAATGATTTTGAAGTCAATTTCATCCCTGATTACAAGATTCTTCATGATGCGGGGTATAATGTCCTTGCGTATGATTTGAGGAACCATGGACTTAGTGGAAGTGGAAACCAGGGTCTCTTTGGCTTCTTTGAGTGGCGCGATGTTCTTGGATCGTTGAAATATGTTCGTGGGAGAGAGAATACAAAGGACATGACGATTGGACTGTTTAGTCGCTGCGCCGGTGCAAACGCAACACTCTCAGCAATGAGACATCGCCCCGAAGCCTTCAAAGGTGTGCAATGCATGATTGCGCCCCAGCCTATATCAGCCGGCTCCTCCATCGCAGTGATGCTCGACAAAATGGGCGCTCCGGCATCGTACATGGAAGAAGCCGATCGACAGTTCTTCATGAAGACGAGTTTTCATATAAGTCAATTATCGCCGCCGACAGATGCGAAGCACGCCAATGTGCCGACGTTTCTATACCAGGTTCGAGATGATCCTTGCACGACGCCGAAGGATGTTCAGTCTGTTTACGATAATATCCCTATTCAGGATAAGAAGTTGAAGTGGATTGAGGGGACGGATAAGAGATGGGATGGATACACGTACTTTCAGAGAGAGCCAGATCAGTTCTTGGAGTGGTTTGCAAAGTACATGAACTAGGTTTAGTATTAGACAATTCTAGTTTCCTATTGCGTTTCCAAGGCATTGTTATAATGACTCTATTAAACAAAAAGCAAGGGGTATCGTATATAGTTATCCTGAATCCACCGATATGGTAACAGTTGTCTGTTGACATCGAGACCTTCACTATCTCATGGCATACAAGTTGTGAAAGGCCAGGCCCAATTACTTAATTGCCCAACACACCTCATACCGTGAAGTGCTCCCTCTGTAGCTGCCGCGTTGACCCCGCATCGCTAGCCACATCATCATACTCAGACCTCCTCGTCTGCTTAATAACGACTTCCGTCCGTGTGGTCTTCTGGATACCTCCCTCCAGTCGATCTACCAGCTCTATATCGCCTGTGTTCGCTTCGATGAACGTAGTGTTGCCACCAACAAACATTGCTGATGGTATTTTGCTTTTTCCGGTCTGCTTTGAGCTCTTCTTTTGGGTGCTGTGGGATCTGGAGCCGGAGTAGTCGGGATAGTCGCTATTGTTGCTGGCTTTGACGACCTTGATGATGAGGTCTGCCATGTTCATTTCGATGTGGAGTTTGACGAGATAGGCTAGGGGGTGGAATTGCACATATCTATAGAAAGAAGTTAGCAGTTTGAAGGGCGACTTGGTCGAGTTGACTTACACAATGTCGTTTGGCAAGGACATCATTGCAATAAGAAGGATCTGGGCATAGTCAGTATCTAAAGCGGCAGATTAAGGGGCGATGGAAGCATACATCCATAGTCATCGACACAGCAATCATGCCCAAGTTGAACCGAAACAGTCGAGTGTACTTGGTCAGGCCGTTGGCAATAAGCCTCGATCGCACGAGGTGGATAAAGTACAGGTTGAGTCCTGCATCAACCACTAAAAAGATGACCTTCTCAATTCTATCCCAGACTTTGTTGATGTCAATCCAAGTCTTGTTAACTTGAAGCCGAGCTGGAATCCAAATTGTGAATACACTGATGTTGATGCATAATATAATCAGGAAGGAGTATATCTTGAGTCGCTTGGCGTTTTGTCGGTTGACCATGAGGATCGCGATTCGGTTGATAATGATTTGAATGAGTGCTTGAAGTTGAATACACCAAAGGAAAACTGCATACTGTTAGCCTCTCCTTCGGGAACGCCAGGGACGCCAGTATGGTAGAAGCGGTATGACTTACTTAGAGTAAAGAAGACCGGAAACCCGCCGGGGATGTAATTTCGTAGGTAACACCAAGTAACAGCGCTCATGATACAGCTGCTCGTCCACTCCAGCCATATCAATATGATGTAGTGGTTCATCCTGCGTCCTCTCCTCCATGATTTGATGGTTTGTTGTATCCCTTTGGTGAATGTGAACAGCCCGACTCCAAGCGAAATTCCCCAAGCGATACTCGCAATATTCATGTCATTCTCGCCAGCGTCGACTTCGATAAAGTTCGGTCCTTTCCACAAGTCCCCCATGGCGATAACTATGTGAATAAGTTCAAGCAATTAGAAGCGCACAGCGAAGGAATTCAAAAGAGAGAAAGGATAGCAAGAATGGAAACGAGCGAGATAGTAAGCAAACGATGGGAAACACATACATATCCAACATAACATCGCCGCTGAGCCTTCAGATCTTGCGGATCCTGATGCTTGCGCCCAAAACAACGTTGATCCTATTGAAGGGTAAAGCACAGACGAAGCATCCATTCTCAGGATCCGCAGCGATCGATCTTCGGCAGGGGATCCCAGAGCACAAGGCGAGACTCGATCTCTGGTTGGACCGGGGGTGCTAGGGATTCATCCAGAGATCCTCAAGGCTGCATATCTGCTGGTACGTTATATGGGGTTCGTGCATGGTTGGTAGGAGATAGACGAGTATGCTTTGGAGTGTTTTGCGAGTCATATCCACGAAGAACGATGTGAATATCGATAAAGATACTGATGCTACCACGAAGTTAGCTAAACCTGTGAGCAAGCCGCTTGACAGTCCTACACGTGAAACAAGCAGATGTTCCAGAAAACGTCTCGAGAAATGCTTCTGCAGTAGTACACATCACGGATCATGGAGTGACACTCTTCTTCGAGTCAGGTGGACCCATGTCGTCGGCCGCATATTACCGCCAGGTCCTTGCTTTCTGTAAGAAAAGAAATATGCCGACGAGACGAACTTGACACTATCGAACCTTGAATGGTAAAAACATGGCGAGTGGCAGGGAAGAGAACAGCTGATGTTGATGCTTTTGTGAAAATTCTCGGAAGGGTTGCTCAGTGAAGATCCGGGCAGGTATGAAGAGCGAAGGAACCCTAGCTACGGCACTGCACTCATACGATGCGTAGTAAAATTTGGGCAGAATGGCAAATATTGTAGATTTTGATGTTGGTCAAACAAGGCTGCTCCTTGCTGCACATCGATAATTCTTCAAACAAAGACCAACAGACCATTATCTACAGCGGGTCTCTCCCACTGAAGAAAAGCAAAACAGCAGATTCAATCTCGCACAAATGAGCTCTCACAACTGACCAGATCTCGTCTCATCTCTATTCCCAGCTGCGAATTGCGGCTCAACATCCTCGTCGCCTCAATAGCGGACGATCAGGGTCTAGCACTATAGTTATGCACCGGTGGAACGGATGTTTTCTAGCCTCAAGCCTCTAACCAATGGTCTAAGTGAGTCCAGTGCACTGTGAAACATGCCACGTGCACAGTCGGCGTGTTTCGTACGCTATTCATAGCGGCCGCTGTAGGGCTTGTTGAGGCTGTTGTAGATGTCTCCTCTGAGTTACAAGTGTCTTCATCATGTTGAGGAGTTACCACTTGTCTATCAAAGTGTGGAGATATAAAAAAAGAAAGTTTGTAATTAATGATACCCTAACAAAAGAAATCAGATCATTCGATTGCTACCTAACACATTAACATTAACGACGGATCTCGTAGGCAAGTCCTTGTCCTTCAAGCCTGGACCCTGTCTTCGGCTCCGCTACGGCTCCCAGAGATGAAGCTGTTACAGGAATGGATTCGAAGAATCTTGGGCGGTCAATGCAGTCAAGAGTCATGCTTGTATATAATTGGATGGACATGTCATCCATTGAGATTGCCAACAATTCGCTGCGGAGACGATGCTGGTGGTAAGCTCCAATGAGTATGATGTCATTGACTCTCTCAGGTCAAATCTCACTGCCTCATATAGCTGCACTCTCGGAGCCGTTCAATAAAGAGAAGTTTACGTATCTCAAAGTACAATTGAATAAACATCTCACGCTTCTTTTCTTTGTAAGTTTACTTGGGAACTCATCATAACTGAAGTTCATCCATGGAAACATTCAGGTTTGTCATCGTTCATCTGCACAAGCAATGCCTTTATCAAGCACTTTTGTAGAGTTATTCAAGAGGCTGTGCAAGGTAATAGAAAAGATTCTAACCTTTATGCTATAGGCTGATACTTGTGTTGACCATGTATCACCCATCGTGGCCTTACTCTGACACTCAAGCTTGCAAGTAATGCTTGTCGTGGAATCATTTTCCTGCACCGGACAAGCACCACCAGTCTATCTTAGATATACACAACAGCTATATGAATGAAGAACACTGCTTCTTTGACTAGGGTTTCTAAGAAGATCGCTTGAAGATGATATTTGGTAGAAGTACTGTGCAAAACGCAGCAACAGAGGATAGAGAATCGAAGGTATAGGGTGAATGTTTTCGGAGAACCAACACACAACAAAAAAAAAGGTTGCCTGCAGAGTGCCACCACAACACAAGTTGCACCAAAACAATAATTTTGAGTAGGTAGTTTGCTCATGGTCTCTTGAATAGCTCCAGCGCTCTGATCACTTATGACGATCCAGTAGTGGCAACCACCCCGCAATCCTCAGCAATCAACCATTTAACATACAACCTACCAAGTGCTAAGCCACCATGACTCCCTCATAAATCCCCCCAAGTCCTCACTTACACGACTCCGAAAATGCTCGAATTTATACCACCATGAAGAAGAGATCTCGCGCCTGCGAAGCCTGCCAGGCTCTCAAAGTCAAATGCGAACCATCACCCGAAGAGTCATCTATCTGTGAACGATGCTCTCGTTACAGTCTCACTTGTGTTCCTGCTGCAAGAAAGTGGCAGAGGGATAGGATTGCTGAGTTGGAGGAGCAGGTTAGGAATCTGCAGGATAAACTTGATGGTGCTACCAATTCGACGTTGGGGCTGTCGAGTTATGCTGCTTCGACAAGAGCTACTTCTGTGTTCTCTGATGGAGCGTGGCCGCAGACAAGTGCTGGGCCATCAGAACTCAGCTTTCTGGATTCTCGTCTAGACTACGATACTCAACTTCGATGTCTGGAGGTCTGTTCAACAAGGGCTGGGCAGTTCTGGTACCTTATACCTCCCGTCGACACCACCTCAGCACGCTCATGGCTAGACTCCCTCAGGACAGGCGCACCAGTCAAGCTCATATCCATGCTCGCCTTCACCATATCCCCCTCCTCCGAGATTGATCCCCAAACGCGGGAGGACCTACGAATCAAGACCTTTGAAATCCTCGGCCAAGCAGCTGTCGGTCTCAAACGACCCTCGCTAGATCTCATCCAAGCCGCGCTAATAACCGGTCTCTGGATCCGCCCGTCCCTCGACTGCAACCACGGAAACCCGAACCAGCTTGTCTCGCTGGCGCACGATCTCAGTGTGGAGCTTGGTCTTGGAGGTGCGGAGATGCAGACTTCTGCACCGGCATGGTTCTTCCGCATCCAGGGGCCGCTGACGCTGGAGATGTAGAAGATTTGGTTGGCGGGCTGGATGACTTCTACGATGAAGGCTGTTGGGCTGAGGAGGGTGCATGATTTTGATTGGGGAACGGCGCATTATGAGGCTCTGGGGGCGTTGGAGGCTGATGGCTCGGATCCGTTGTTCTTGGAGATGCTTTATACGATCCGACTTCATGCAAAGGTTGCTAGTTCTCTTGAACTCTGCAATATTCGCACGTTTCTCGACGTCAACTCTGATGCTGTAGCAGCGACGAGGAATCAGGTCTACAATGACTTGAACGAGTTGAGCAACAGACCTCTTGCGGACGATGTTCAACTTCGTTTCTGGCGAATGCTCGTCGCGATACACGTCAACGAACCAGTCCTTCATACAACCACCAACAAAACCCTCTTCACATCCCCTTACATCTCCGAAAGAATCGGCGTCCACGACTTTGCCCGCGGTCCCATAACCCCAACAACAGCAACAGCTCTCCACTCGGTAGTAGAAGCCTGCCACCTTGCCATCTCCATAGTCCTCGAAATGGACACCTCCACAATCCTATCCCTTCCCTCCCTCTGCTTCGGTCCAGCGGTGAGCTACACACTCTCCATCCTCATCAAAGTCTTTGTGGCAGTGTCTGCACCAGGAAACACATACAGTCAAATCCTGACCCGCGAAACCCTGCACGTGCGAGAAGCCATGCAGAAACTCATCTCGGTCAAGGAGGAGCTGCTAAAGCTCGATCCGCACATGGGCAACTGGAACACGAGGATCATAGGATCTGTGGAATGGCTGGGCGTTTGGCTGGATGATTACGAGAGTATTATTGAGCGCTATGAGGAGAATCTGCAGAGGGAGGTTGCAGAACAGGAAATCGAGGGACTCAGCCCCAATGGACATTTCTAATCAATTCCCGCCGACTCTGTACTCTACACCAATCCAGTAATTAATATTTAGTCTATGGTAGTAATATGCACCTTTATTCCCTGCAGCTTGAATTTTTCTCCTGCAGAAAGGGTCTAGAAGCCGTTAATACGGAAGGCCAAATCGAC
>JAAQPG010001112.1:0-14211 GCA_013186905.1 Fusarium udum | reverse complement strand
GTCCCTTACCCCCCGAGACTACCCTTGTCTACTGTCTCCTCACACTCGCAACATCACTTGGAACGCAGGCCAAATATTGCCGTCAAGTTAGTTACCGTATTGCGGTCCGTATAGCAGAGAAACTCTTCCTCGCTTCCAATGTGCTTCTTGGATTGGCAATAAGCCTCCCACTGACCCCGCGTTGGTGGGTGAGAGTGCTTTATAACTTCTATTGGACATTAGATCACAACTCGGTTCGAACTGAAGTCAGTCTCACCGTGGAATTCTGCAGGAAGTTCTCCTTTATCGTTTGCCAGCCGATCCTCAGTGTCTTTTACATGGAACATGTATGTCCGGCCGCATTTCTGCGTAGGGCGAAGACTGGTGGACATTTTGAGTGACTAAGGGTGTTGCTGAGGTTGTGTTATCGGGCAGCAATAGTCAGAATGCTTTTGTATGTGGAAGGAGTGATATATATATTCATATCTGCTATCTGAGCCATCCCAGTCTGATGTTTTACTATGTAACTCCAGCCATCACTCCCTTGCGGACTTGTCGTCAGGAATTCGTTTGGGCCTAGCCCTTGTAAGGCGCTGGGGTCTGACGCCACGCCACTGGTAATTTGGGTCCTGGATGATTTGATGGCATGAAGGAAGCACGACCCTAGTGTCTTGACTTGGTGCATGGAGTAGCGAGAGAAGTGAGAGCCCGCTGATAAATTCGCTAATCTGTCTATAGCTCCGATTCACACGAGGTTCCTCAGAGGGAATATCAAGACGTTCCCAGTCACCACTTTGAAATTTCGTCCACGCGTCATGTGGGAGAATCAAGTGCAATGACCGCTTGTTTATGTTTTTTTGTGTGGGAATTCCCGGGCAACTTTTCTCGTGAGCGGCCATTTCCACAGCTAGAAGAGCATCACTTTGTTTCTTTGGGAACGATTCCAGGCAGTCTTTACACCAGTTCCTAGGTGAATGGCAATATCTTAGATGCAGACTTGGAAATATCAGTGAGTTTGCCATTGCGAGGTGTTATCAGCACTACCTACTTGTGTCGCCTAATATCGGGGAAAGGAGGATTACTGCAAAAACTTGGGTATTTAGCCCCAATGACGCACGGGAACTTTTGCAATGGCTCCGTTACGTTGCTTGGATGCTGAACAAGAGTCTCCTTATGTTCCCTTGGCAGCTCATGTTCGAGCCTGGGGACTTTTGCGTCGGAATTCAAGGCCCTACTGGAACGTCTCTTTTTTGGAGGGGCTGGTTGCAGAGTACTCATTTTTGGGGCTCATATGATAAGTGTCGAAGTTCAAAATAAACATGAGAAGCACGGCTGCTACTGTGAGTGGGATGTGTGATATTTATATTCATTGCTGCTCCCAATATCGACCCAAAGACTCCTGAGACTGCCATTGTTGTTAGAGAAATGCACAATTCAGGGGCCACCGGTAACAGGTGCCGTCACCCCCTTTAATAAACTCCCCACGGACGTTGTCTTTAGGTCTAGGTAGTTCATTCTAACAGTCGCAAAGATAGTTCTATTTTGAGGTAGGAATTGTAATATTTGTCTGCCCTCAGCTAGTCTTCATATAATGTTATCAAACCCAAAAACTCCTCGAAATCTGCTGGACGAGTGGTGGGAAAGGATCGACAAGACCCAACGTGCAGTTTTTGGGGAGCCACGGGGGCTTGACAGGGTCAGGACCCATGAAGACTACCTTCTTTTCACTGTACGCCCACCCAAGCATGTTGGATAGGCTCGCATCATGAAGCATAATAATAGCATTAACCCCTATGTCATTTAGAGATAGGTTACATATAATACAAAAGTAGCTAAATATACAGTCATAACTGCTAGTAGGGTACTTATAACCTCTATCCTTTAAAAAAAGTTTAATTAAGTCTTCTATCTTAACTAAAGTAAAGTAAGGATAGTAGCTAGGTAATACGCTTATAATGCTATATAATAATCTTAGGGGAAATTCATCTAATTTATGGCTTTATAAATATCTTAGGTATTTATTAAGGCAGAGACTAATAATTATAATAATAAGAATAATAAAAATAAGGGGAATAATAATGCAAAGTGTAATAATAACATTTCATAAGACCATAAGGCTGATAGTCATTATCTTAAGTATTTAGCGAACTAGCTTGATCTAGGTCTTAGGGGTGGTTTTGGATAGCCAGTGGTATTATATGTACTGCAGGCTGGATGAGGTTTAGGTGATAAGTGAAGCATAAGATAAGGTTAATTGAAATTGTTATGTGATTGGCGAACTAGTGTCGGTGAGGCCTGCCAGTAGTTGCCTTGTCGGGTTACACATTTCTTTAAGTAAAATCATAGGCAACCATATTGCTTTATCTGAAGTCAGATATCATATCCCATAATAAGATGGTTCATACCTATCTTGGGTGGTGCTATATAGCACCACCTTAATATGGGATAGTATCTAATGTCTGAGACAATGCAATATGGAAGGGGGTGTATTGACAGGGACCTGTGGAAATATGCCAGTAGATCCCGGTTAAGCATTATACCTATCTTGGGTGGTGCTATATAGCACCACCTTAATATGGGATAGTATCTAATATTCCAGATAACGCAGTATGGAGGGGTGTATTGACAGGGACCTGCGGAAATATGCCAGTAGATCCCGGTTAAGCATTATACCTATTATGGGTGGTGCTATATAGCACCACCCAAAATAGGTATAATGAGGCTGGCCGCCGTCCTGAACTACTTCCCTCTGTCATCCATCGATCTTTTGCAATATCCAATCCGTCCCACCCCGTGCTAATCCCCAGCAGTAATGACGCGTACAGCGAGTACCTCCAGCAGTTTGTCTCAATCTTTACCCATCTACTACTTCAGAGATTCATGTTAGTCTAATTTCCATGCCTTGGCGTAGGCCCGACGATTCAGATCCAATTTTACAGACCGCCTGTGCCTCCGACTCAAAGTGCCCCCAAACTTTCCAGCGTGGGCAAGCGGCTTCTGAGAAGGATACCGAAAACCGAAGAAGAATGGCAAACAGCTCGGGAGCGTCTTGGGATCAATGATGAGCAGGGGATTCTTGCACTCCTTTCAAGTATTCAAACTTGTGGCTGCGATCCAAGTGAGTATTCGATATCGTCCCTTGGAGAGCGAGCGACGAAGTCTATGCAAAAACTGTCTGGCTCATCAAGTCTTCTGACATTGATCTCGTTTCTATTCATTATCGCTTGTCATTTTGACAAGATTAATCACGTGGATGAGCTCGAGGTATTCCTGGCTCTGGAAGCATTTCTCAAGGCACAGCAGGGAGCCGAATACAGGGAGAACTCAAGGTTCCCACTTAGGGTTATGAGGGGAGCGCGCAAAGTGGTGACACTAATAGACCGCCTGCATGAAAAGCTTGAACATCGTGCCTTTGAGTTGCTAATTCATCTCTGTAAGTCAAGGAGCCCTCGCGACTTACCTATTTTCTAATAATAAAGCTGTCTCTTTCACCGACTTAAGCCGGCTCACAGAATACGATGTTAACCATATCGAATCTACCATTGAGGCTTGGAATTCAGCAAATGAAATTCAAGCAAATACGCCTTTTTCTATTGCACTCTTGCTACAGTTGTGGCGACCAAATAAAAGGTTTGTTTTTGTTCTCTCGCCCGTAGTCTGAAAGAACTAACCAGTTATATAGCCTAGATCAGATTGGGGAGTCTCTCGGGATACGTCTATTCAGTCATACAGAGCCAAACAAACTCTCTGAGGCACTTAAGCTGTCCCCAACCTTGGTGACAGACCCTATGTTATACTCTGATGCTGGGCAAGATGGAGAAGCTACCGGCCTTGCAATGTCTGAATTGGTGCAACATTCATATGCAGATGTGGAAACGCTTCCTAGTCAAAATGTTGGTTTGGAACTCGAGGAGGAGTGGTCATACGCGTTCGTGGCTAGGGATATCAGTACAAACGGGCAACCAGAGCATTCCCGTTTTTGATTTCTATGTAAACCCTAATCTGTCTTCTCAAATAAAAACATCACATAATCGGCTTGGTCTTGCGCTGGCTTAAATAGAAGACTGCCTTGAAGACAGTAACGATACTCGACCCTCCACTGGACAAGTTGGTCCGGTTCGCGCGGAGCTGTACGAATGTGCACTTGAGATGCTCGGATGGGGTAAATGTAGCCTACTTGGCCATCCTCGATCTTTATATAGCCTGTTTTATGTCGAAGAGTGTATTGGTTGATTTGCAGCGTTGTCTGGGACCCAAAGAACGCCTTGAGGCCCAGTGTCTCGTTGGTTAGTGACTTAGACGTGAGGAAGAATTAGGTAAATACCTCAGTTTGTTTCGTTTCTTCCTTAAGAGTCATAAGCTCTGGGCAGGAGGGGAAAACCTCGTAAACTGGCGCATGGACATTGGCTGTGGTAGACTGCCCTTCTGCAGTCTTGCTCGGTGGTGGTTGCGGTTCCCCGCTCCCGGCTGCCGCGACAAGATTTTGCGTTTCCTCAGAAATCGCATGCTTTGTACAACGGCCCATAGTACGTCTGAATCTATTCTTAAGGCGTCGTGTTGAGGTGTTGATGAATAAAGTAAAACCGCGAGTGAGATAGTGACAAATATCTAAGCTTGAGGCTGATTGAAGCCTAACGTTGAAGACGGAAAACAGGGAAAATAGATATTCCGGATTAAATTTGATATCTTATCTTGGCTATCTAATCACACGTGGCTTCCGTTCAATATCATGTCCATACTAGCCTCCTATGATCAACAACCTCACAGACCATTCTTATTCTAACTTGTATACCTCAGTATTCTGCGGTGAAATCTGTCTGATGGGTGTTGCTGACCTTGATCAGCTCTTGTGAATTACCAAATGACGTTGTTAAGAGATTGCGAACCGTTGTCTGCATCACCGGTATGCTCCTTGTTTGTTTCTTGAGTCCCATTAGTCTCGCCATGCGTCTCGGTTGTGTTCTCAGGAGGTTGGGTCTCTTCCACACGTTGAGTGGAATCATCAATGTTGTCATGTGAACTAGCTGAGTGTTGTGTGTTGGACATAGCTGCGGCTGAATTGCGATGGGAAATTGGATTGATAACTCTTTTCAGGGCGCTTCCTTTTGAGTTTTAAATAAGGGTGACGGCTACTAGACACTGTCGAGTGAGAGCCAATGTGGCCGGCAGTGAGCTCTATCTTCACACCACCCGTTTCATGCTTGCTAAAACAGGGCTTGCATCAACCGGCTTGGAGATACAACAACGTGTTGGTCTGAGTAGAACAGTTGTCAAGGAACCTAGAGCGGTTGGATGGGCTAATGCATACTAGGCCTTGCCGCATAGCGGTTCGCCTTGTATGACAAGTACTTTGTTCAGTATAGAGAGGTATAATGATTACTCTGAGCCCTTTCAACACCTTTGTTGGTTTACCTGTATCTTAATGCACAAATTAAGTATTCGAACCGCATAACATCTTTGTAGGATACATATTGGCCGATTCGAACAACCCGGCCTGGTCTGTATAATGGGCTGAGTAGAACTGAAGTAAGAAATAAGTTGTTTTCTTGACCTCAGATTCATTGATATTACGGCAATGCAGATTAAACCGTTGTGTAGTACACGATACAGTTAACTGATTGTATGCCAAGGAACAAGTACACTTGTTGGGCCAATTAGACAACGTTGAACTTTGGGATACCTATCCCTGCCGCAGTTGCACGTTGTTTAATACTGTACTCCCCTGAGATTACCGCTACCGTCATCTCAGGCCGCATAAAGGGCTGCTCTAGGGAACTTTGCTGGGCTATAAACCGTCTAGTCTAGCCGCGTCCTCAGGATATCCTGGACCAAAGTGTCTTACTGCGCTGGAGACTTGAGGATCGCATCGAGCCTGTTGTTAGCATATCGGCTTCCCTTCCGGAAGACTTTGACCCAAGTGCCCAGTTGCTCAAGTGCTCAAGTGCCTAGGTGCCCAGGTGCCCAGGTGCCCAGGTGCCCAAGTGCCCAAGTGCCCAAGTGCCTAAGTGCTCAGGTGCCTAAGTGCCCAGGTGCCCAGGTGCCTAAGTGCTTAGGTGCTCAGATGCTTAAATGCGGGGAAACCTGTATGCTATTTTTTAGCTACCGTTGATTGGCTTAGACTGAAGAGGAATGGAAACAGGCGGATAAATACAGACGAGAGTGGTTCATACAGATACCATGCAAATCAGTTAATGAACAAGAAAATAACAGAGCCTTCTCTATCATCCGGGAGAGCGGTTGTTTTGAGAGGAGAGATAAGAAATTCTCCTTGAGGTGCGAAAGCGTCACCAACACCTAGCCAGTACAACTGGGTTGGCGTCATGCAGGGGAGGGGGGAGGCAGCCTGGTCGGGAAAACGATATTGCTGGTGACCACAAGTAGCAGTCAGTTCCTCACATCTGAAATGAACCTTCAATCATTCACGCCCCCACAACACAACAATGCAAGACTTCATTCAATGCCTCGTATGTTCTGTCCAGTTCCCAAATCGTGAGCTGTGCGTCGAGCATTTCCAATCGTATCAGGTGAGACGACCTGAGCATACATTGTGTGTTTAGTTAACGTCCCATAGTCCGAAATCACGTCGTTACTTGCGAAGGGGCAAGAGCTTGCAATTCAGGCCTTTGGACCTGATCTCTCGGCAGAATTTGCGACACTACTGTCCCGAGTGGAAGCTCTTGTTTTGCACCATGATCCATACTCAAACGCCACTGTCGGGTTCAAGGCGGAAACCAAAGATAGTGGCAAGGCTAAACTCCGATGTCCGCACCATGACTGCGATGACGCGGAACAGACGTTCTCGAGACCCCAAGACCTTGAGCGACACTATGCTTCACGTAAGCGCCCTGTTGTGAAAAGCTGCTGCATGGAAATGCTAAATATCGCGCAGATTATGAACAGCCTGTCGAGTGCTTATTTTGTCGGGAAAAAATCCCACCAAAAAAATACATTAGCCATGCTTGCGGGAGTGCCTCGGCCTCACAAATCGCAAAGCAGCGCAGAACATGGCGCAAGACGTTGCGCGATGATCTTAGAAAGGCTCAATTGTTAAAATGCGGTGGTACTAAGAAGCCCAACGATCCCACCGACTTATCCTCGCGCGAACGAGAGTTACCGAGTTCAAACGATTACCCTCAATGCGATATAACGACTGCTTTGACTGAATCAATATTAGAGGCAGCCGAGACAGCGGGACCGGCTTCGAACGCCGGCCTTCCAAGGCCCCAAGATCCACCGCATCGATCTGCCGTCGCTGCCAGTCAAAACGCCATTGTGAATGGCCTTCCTTCGTCTCATCTGCCAATTTACGCTCCTATAAACTCTTCAAATCAGCCTGAAGAAAATTCAGCAAGAGCAGGTGTCGGTACATCGTCCCATCGACGCTCCGATATATCTAGAAAGTTTCCCCGACGCAATCTGGCAAGAGCAAGCTCCTTTGGGCTTGAATGAACTGGCCAATGCTCCAATCTACTCGATGACTTCATTTGCGCAGCCTTCCTCAATGTGTAGGCGAGGATTCGACGCGCAATTGCCGTGGAATCCGAGGGCACCATCAGAGCCAAGCTAAAAATGTCTAGCTGGGAGAACACAAGTTGTGTGGGTGTATGCTACCTGCCTAACAAGAATCTCGAAACACCCACTAACGCCCCGGCAGTGCTGTGTTCATCCAGACCTGATATCTCGGAATACAGTGTTCTGGGTATTATGCAAATCGTATATAATCGTAGAACCTTCGATTATTCGGAATGAGAGTCGTCGGTCGTGTATTACCCTGCAGCTGTGTTAGAGCCGTGTAACAAGACGGGGCAAATAAGCTTACACGCCACCCAATCCCATTTGAATAGGAATATGCTTACTACCCCTCTTCCTGAACGCAGCACTAGGGACCTCGATGAGGCCGTTTGCCGCTGGGGCCCCCCGTAAGGGACGTAATCCAGGAGGATCCCTATGAGAGTCTTGCGTCACCTCTCCATAAGATCCAGGACTCAAAAGATGAACAATGATGCGATCTTTCTGCCCAGGCTCCAACGACAAGACGAAGCGATGATCGGGATCTGGACCGAGGGTGATGCATAATCGTACATCTGGTTTGTCGAGGTATGGTCCAAGAATCGGATGCGCATGCTCGTCCAAAGTTAGATAGGAGTGTCTCGAAGGCCCAACCTACTGACCTGATTTGCAAGCAGTTTGGGCTTCGCAACTTCGAGCCCTTCGAAGCTCTCGGCAAGCCCGCGTTTTTCGAGTTCGGGAACCAAATTTCCTATGTCCGCATCCTCTTGGTAAAAGTATCCATTATCTTGGTAGAAGTCAGGGGCCCCGACAGTGGGGAGTGATGAAGCCATTAGGCAAGCGGGAGGAACCTAGGAAATTAATCTGATGATCTCGAGGCTTTGGGCAAACGGAGGGGTAAAAGTTGTCTTACACGTGATTTTTCGTAAAAAGACTTTACCCGAATCTCCGATCGTGTGTGGCTTAAAGCCATGAGGGATGCCACCCTCTTTAAATGCAAGCAGCTCCTGCTTGTCGTTGAGCGGTACAAATCCACGGAGCATTAGGTCGTTTGGTTTCTGCCCAACCCAAAGATCAACCCATTCCACATACCCAACTTAATGCTCTACTTCTCTCACATCATCTACATCACATATATTACGCGGTATGGCTGCCAGCTCCCGTTCGTTTACGAAAGGAGGTTGTTAACTTTTATCAGATCGAAAGAACATTGAAAGATGAGTACGGTAATTCCGTGCCCAAGTTGTGACGAAGGCATGCGTGGAAATTTCATCTGTGGCAGATGTAAAGGCTCTGGAGAGATATTGGTGCCGGTGCAAAATCCCTACACAGGTTCTGAACCTACTGTGGCTGCAGATAGCCTCATTCCACCGTTGAGGGGCAGCAACTTGCCGACAGACTGATAAGATGTTGATTTTTATTGACAACGGATGTCTCGAAGGGACAGGGCATGGAACTGTATGCTAGTGTAAGTTCAACTTTGGCGTATCGATTATCCGTCAACCCCCTTCAGTGCTCAGGTGCCCAGGTGCCCAGGTGCCCAAGTGCACAGCTAGGCAAGGATTTGGCTGGATATATTCCCGGTTCAGCGCAACCCACTACTGGGGATCATGTTTATTCATGGATCCTGTTTCTACCACAAATTGATCCGCTACGGGGATCCTGATAGATAAGCAAACAAAGATTATTTATTCTTATAGCAAAGAGGTGAACTTTGAGTGGCAGAGCGGTCAGTGATATCTTAGGTTGGTAGGAAGATATGACGTTGGGCGGTGATGGGTGGCAGAACTTGCCGATAAGATAAGCATGTGCGTCATAATTCCCTCTGCGGTGGTCAGAGCGCGGAATAAGTGGCAGCATCTTATCTGATCAAGTCTCCCTCAGCTCGAGACCATCGGCCCGAACATCGAGGCGTCGGAAAGCACGAGGAAAAGGCAACCGGGCAGACCAGTTCTGCATATCCCGAACGTCAGACGGTCAGAGGTTCCCAGCAGTCGCGATTGAGTACAAAGCCCCCCATAAACTGAGTCGCGATGAGGTCATTACGGGACTCGTCGGAGAAATCCAACCCGACCGCGATGTGATCAATCAGGAGGGCGAGGGTTTCGAATTCGAAGCTAGGAGACTCACCACCGCCGTGATAACGCAGCTCTTCTCGTACATGGTCGGTAAAGGTACGCAGTATGGCTACGTCTGTACAGGGGAGACGTACATCTTCTTGCACATACCAAGGGATCCCTCCTGCGTCTACTACTCTGTTTGCATACCGAGTCTAGATGTTGAAGACGATGACGAGAACCGACTTCATCGGACGGCTGTGGCGCAAGTTTACGCCTTTGTACTCCAAGCTATTCGATCGCCACTGCCGTCTCAGGCGTGGCACAACGCTGCAGATCAACTCGATACATGGGCCGTAGAGTACGACGACGTGCTCAGAAGCATCCCTGCGACGCTCCGCAAAGCAAAGCGCACAACACCATACAGAGCACAGCGATGGAAAGGTTTCACACGCTCGCCGATCCGAACGCGTTCGCAATGCCTGCCTCTCGAAGATAAGAAGGTTCAATCCAGCGACGACGAGAACGAAGATGACGAAAGCCCTTCTCCAACACCGAATCTAACCGGTCGTTCATTAGGCGAATCGAGAGGCACGAGTTCGAGTGAAACACAAGTGCAAGGAAGAGTGTCCGATACGCAAGGGAATGTGGACAAGCGACAAAATATACGAGACCGGCCATACTGCACTCATGCATGTCTGCGTGGAATTGCTTCCGGCGGCCCTCTAGATGAGAGGTGCCCTAACATCGCGGACCATGGCGAGGCACATATCGACCGCCAGAGCTTTGTTGCCCTCTTGCGCGATCAACTGGCAACTGATCGTGGGGATGATGCTGATTGTACGCCGCTTGGCATCTCAGGATCGCGAGGGTCCCTCTTCAAGCTATGTCTGTCATTGCGTGGTTACACACTCGTGGCTAAAGGTGTAGAGGCAATGGATGCAAGACATCTACGGCACGAAAATAAGATGTACGATCATGTTTGGTCACTTCAGGGCACCTTCGTACCAGTCTGCCTGGGTATAGTTGACCTTATCGAGCCGTATTACTTCGACAGTGGCGTATATGTACATTTTTTGTTACTCAGTTATGGCGGTCGGCCTGTCTTGCGAGAGATGAAAGAGGTTAGGCCAAATGTTGTCGACCAGATCATTATAGCGCTCAAGCGACTTCACCAGTACCGAATCTTGCACCACGATGCGGAGCCACGCAACGTCCTGTATGATCGATCCAGCGGGCGATGCATGTTGGTAGACTTGATGCTGGCGGAGATTTATGATCGACAACCTCTGGGATCCATCGGTAATAACAGCCAAAATCGAAAGAGGAAGTGGACAATGGGAAAGAATACACAAGATGCTTATTCTGTCGAGGCGCAGTCTCTACGGGCGAATTTGACTTGAAGATGCGCAACTGTTCGCTGTTCTATAATTTGCTACTCGGTGAGCCTGAAGGAGCGCACTAGCCTGATGATGCTCCTGATAGACAGGGCGGCGAGGAGTGGCTCTCCTGCGCCATAACGAAACTTCGCTATGTATTGGTAAGAAGCGTTAAACGTGGTAGCGGGAATCATTCAGTAAATCGCCTTCCTCAATACGCTGCAAGGCTTTCAACGCCGCTTGCTCTCGTGTTGCTTCCGCCTGTGCTTTAATTCTCTCGCGCTTTTCGCGGCGCGATTTTGCTTGTTCTTCCTTCGCTTGGCGCTCATGTTGTCGGACAACGTCGTCGCGACTGGTGGTCTTTGATTAGGGTCGCTGTCTGGCCATAGTCGTTGGGCGGAAATAATGGAGTGAAGTTTTTAGCACGGGGGTACTGATGTACTGATAAGGCGATGGGAGCGGGCGAGGCGGCTTGTATTTCCAGTCGGGTCTCATAACACATAAGCACCAAAGGAGTGGACGTACGTACTTATGCGCCCCAACCTTCCCTAGGTATCTTAGAGATGTGGCTTAGAGTTATGACCGCAATCGACTACTACGTCCCCCACCCCTATCATCTATGTCATCCCGCCCCTACACACCTATGTACGTGCACTCACACGCCCCAACCTCTGTTTAGACACCCTGGACTCAGCTCAGTCCAGGGGTTGCCATGTCTCAGCGGGTAGGTGATCATGGTGCTGGGGTAATTAACTTCTTAAAATGGCCGGTCTCGCTGTGCCGTCCGACCTCCAGCAAACTTAACCAACTATAACCACAATGACTTCTCGCTACCAAACATGTGAATGCAAGTCAACTTCACCACCTGTGAAGGACTTTCCCCATCTCGCCTTGTTGGTCAATAACAATGAAGAGGAAACAATAAGCGAACTGCCGATGTGCCCGAAACAGGTTGACGAGATTTGCAAGTGAGTACCCGCCTTCGTGCTTCCGTCACTTGTATTAACCCAACAAAGCAAATCACCAAAACGAGTTTTCCTGCATTACACAACACTTAACACTGAAGTTATAAGTGCTGAATCTGCGCCTGAGACAATTCGGGTCATTGGATATCAGGAAGAATGGGAAAGAAAAGTTGAGATCTGGTTCGAGAATAACAACTATGAGCCCGTTGAGCACCACACCCTCGACAGCGAGTTCTTCCCAAACTGCTACCAAGGTCTAGATAGGCTTGCAGCATACGCATATCAGCTCGACTATAGCAGGCACGCGTGGTATATGAAAAAGGAATTGGAACGTAGTTCTGCAACACTCAACAGGTGATTATATTCTTCGTCTTTAGGTACTTTACTAACTGACTCAGCCATCTTTGGGTCTTTGATCTGTCTACAAGGTTCTGTGCGACCTGTCGCTGCCATTATCATAAAGCCCAAGAACACAAATGTGACTTTCGCGGCCGCAAATGCAAGACATGCCGAACAATCCATCATGGGGTTGTAAACCTTAAACGCCATTACAAATTCAAGCATCAGCATGCTAAAAGCACCTTCTGGGATGGAATCGAAGTGGAAGTCATGTATAACCTGCATTTAATAGGCTATAGCGCGCACGATATCGCTCAACAAATTCCAGGGAGAACCATATCCGAATGGGAAGATGCCATAAAAGATAGAAAATTTGGCTGCAGCTATTGCCCGACGGTCTTGACAAGTCGCCGGGCATTTAACCACCACGCCAAGTTTCATCCCCAAGAGCAAACCGCTTACCACTGTTACAAATGCGATAGGCTCCATGAATTGGGTAAAGGACGCATTGATGTCTGTCTTGGCAAGCAGCGCAAGCTCGATTTGAGAAACCGGGAAGAGGTGAATGCCTTTTGCGAGATGCAGTTTATGGTCCTTCTTCAGGTCGACTGTCCAGGCAGTCCAAGATTTTGGCTAGAATCAGATGGTTCCAAAATGGCGGATGAAGAGCCATTCGGTAACATTTACCCCTTTTTACTGTGTACAAGGACTAATCAGAGGTAGAATTTGTTTCTCGCCTGAGCACATTTCTAAGGAACAGAATACAAGACGAGGAGTTTGTGACATGGCTTCGAAGGCTATATCAAGCCAATGAATATAGATTTGAACGACATGTGCTTGACCAGTTGTTGAAGGTGGTGCAAAGTGAGAAGTTAGTTTCGCAAGGAAAAGAAGGTAAGAGAAAGGTATTGCAACAGGTTTCAGTAACTAATTGTCCAAGATAGCTACATTCACGTATCATGTGGAAACATAGACTGGTATATGAACCTCCAGTCAAAGGCACGCCGCGGAGACAAACGGCCACGTCTTAGTGCGATTAGCATGGGCTTTGTTATTTAGATGCTTGGAAACTTTCCCCTGAGGCACTGGACTTGATTTGTAACCATTATATACACTCTGTTGTATAAGAAGCTTGTTCATTCCTGTAATAGGGCTCTGCAATAAATTCCATTATTTCCTCCCAGGTTATATTAGATAATAGTAAGAATGGCATTATTATTATAAAGCTACAGTCAGTCTAGTTACTAGTAAGCACTACTCTATTAATTCTGCATCTAATATTAAATATATAACCCTAACTAACTGCTACTATAATAAAACTATCTTAATCTATAAGCTTCTTAAGTCCTTTTATTAAGCGCTTAGGGAAATATCTATTATCATATACTCCCAAGATAGCCCCTTCTACCCCTTCCCTAACATGAGTCTGGTTTAATCTCTGTTTCTCTAGGCTGGGTTAAGATTATTCTACCTGCTTTAGTTAATAATACTTGCTAGGTCTTAATAGCTAATCTAATACTAGAGGAATAAGATTTTATATAAGATTATAAGATAGGATTTATTCTTTATAAGAGTATATAGCTCTTAATACTATATATTATATTCTACTTCTTAGTATCTATCTCTATTACCTTTAATGCTTAACCTAACCTCTTACTCCTAATATAACCTGTTTAATATATAACTTCTTACACTACTGCCGCATTAATCCTTTTACTATTAGGCTTTAAATAGAGGAAATGGCCTACTTTATATACTAAAAATTAAAAATCTGTAAATACTTATTTTATAAGAGGCAAAAATAAGCCTTTATAATCTTTAAGCTTTATAAAGATTATAATTAGTATAAAAGCTAGAATAAGAAATATAATAATAATAAAAAGCATAGCTTTATACTCTTTAGATATAATAGCTATATTATTAATATTAAAGATCCCTTTCTAGTATATAATTATATATATTATAAATATTAAAGTGTAAATA
>JAAQPG010001111.1:0-11063 GCA_013186905.1 Fusarium udum | reverse complement strand
TTGCATAACTGGTTATATGGGTATGAGTGCCCCTTAATATATAAGATTACATATCTCAATATCCAAGATAGCTTGAACAGCGCACCACAACATCGCGATCATCAGGGCTCACTGCACAACCAGGGCGGCCAATTTCAAGTATGTGGTTCCAAATTAACTACAGAATGAATAATAATACTAACACATAAAGGTCTCTCTAAATATCCACCTTAAAAAGTTCGCCGATCACTATTGTTAGAACTTAAGAATCCGTTGAAGAAGTGGTCTGTAAGGACTGCCGGGGCCTTTCAGGGCCAGAAGAATGACATTACTCCTATAAAGGGCAGGCCATCATCATCAACATGAAACCTCGACGTTATCAATTCCCCGAACTCAAGAATCCCTTGAAGAAGTAGTCTGTAAGGACTGTTGATGGTTTCCAGGGGACGAGGATGGTATTAATATTTCCAAACCACATAGGCTTTTTGGGATCCTGGGAATGAGAATCAGGCAGTTGTAGCCACCAGTTGAGCGCTGACTGCTCGTTGAGTTCAACGCTGAAGATTGGCTGGTGATTGCATTTCTGTATTTTCAACACGATGGCGACGGCGGACTGGTCACTTTATCAGGTACTTGGCCGTATAAAAATGTTGATAGACTGGCTGACGGACTCAGTACATGAACAACGAATGAATTTAAGACAATTTCACTATCAACTGTTACCGTGATTTGAAATTCAGCTAGGAATGAGAATTACTTGAGACTAATCTCCTTGGTCCAGTTAATGATTTCGATAATGATAAGGTATACCGTCCAAACTTCACATTACTACCAGAGCGACGATCCCGCATAGCGGCTTCGCGAAGCTTTTCAAGCCAGATGCTATTTTATGGATAAAGGACCCTATATCTCTGCCAGAGAGCTGATAACGCGCGATCAATTGTTCGTTGTTGATCAACAAGCGAGCGCATGGCAACTTACAAAGGTTATACCTATACGTCCGACAGGGAGGGCGACTTTTATACCATAGATAAGGCCTTGGCCGAGGACAAAGATAAGGAGCCAGAGACCTTTGTCGACTACGAGAGGAAGACGAATAAGATCCGAGGGGGCGCCCCCGACGTGCATACCGGGAAGGCTAAGTGCAAGAACAAGGCGAAGAAGTCGACCGAGGATGACGGGGGACTCGAGTCGGCGATAAACAAGTCATTACGAAGGAGCCTGAGACCAAAGATGGGTCATTCGGGGTCACAAAGTTTCCCAATTCCGCCAGATGATTGACCTTATGGGCAGGACCATGAGCCACCAGAGCATTATTATAAATACTATTAATAGAGATATTTCAAGCGTAATGATACTACAGGGATAGTTACATTGCTTGAGGCGCCGCTGAGTCTCTAGTGCTCACGTTCAATGTCGCCAGTCACGCTAATCGCCAAGGAAAACATTATTAATGATGCCGCCCGAGGCAAATGCATCCCCGTAAGGGCCGTACTAGCAACGAATGTAAGACTCAGATCTGCTAGTTTATATGCGTTATTTTATATCAATAGAAAGAAGCAGAGGTACAGATAGAGGATGAGGATATGCCACAGTCTGGCCTGCATTTCAGTTGATTTTGTACAGGGAAGCACGCTGGGGAACTGCCATATTGGCCTGGGAAAAGAAAGTATGCTGGATATCTGTTTTAGATGCTGTGACTACCAGCAACCAGTTCCAAAGCAGGTTTAATTGTAAGCTTGAAGACACATTAAATTGGCTAATTTGGAATGGCCGGCGCTTATTGCTCGCTTTTGATAAACATAGGTATACATGTTATAGCAGTTTATACTGTTAACCCTATATTTGAATTGATCTCTGCCTCTCCCGCAACTGACGGAGTGGGCAAGTCATGCGTGTTACCGTGCTCCTTCGGGAGATGGTTCGATCCCTCGTGAGGGGGATAACATGAGATTTCACCATTCTGGCTCCTATCACCTCATCTCCCCGTTGAGTGGGTGAGAAGGAAGTTGTATTTTTTGTTAAAAAGAAGATACAGCAGTGCAATATTGCAAATCAGAATGCCACCATGGTGAAAGACCCTCGAGGAATAGCAGAAATTATGTCACAACACATTGTCAGCAAATGTTCATTTCATGCATTGACAAATTACATATCGCTTGCCTCAATATCTGCGTTGAAGAACACTTAAGCCATTTTACTCAGGAGGTCCGCAGACGTATTTCAGCTTTAAGACGCTTGAAGATTGAGTTGTTGTGTGTTAAGTTGGTATGGATATACTTGCCCTCCGCGATGCGATGAGGCTCCAAAGATGAAGTTGACCTTCTGCACTTCCTATGTCAGCTCCAGATGCACGTCATGGACTATCCTGTGGCTGACGTAAGCGCTGATGGGAGAGCGAGCCAATCAAGGTACCCCGCCTTCAACTACCTTACATTCTCACCCCACAACATGGCATTCTTCAACACCTCCCACACTTCACATTCCCATTAAAGCCAACAACAAATACCTCCACCGCCTATCGCGCTCTCATAAACAAAGCCTAAAAGGCAAACCTCCCATAAATTCCGGGACAGCATCGCCATCTAAACTCAAGGTTAAAGGCCTCAGAGAGAAGAAAATATCAGGCCTTCAGATAAGGTATCAAAAGAAACTCGGCAAAGGTATACTAAACTTACCTAAAGATTATCCTAACTAACATACATTTTCTCATTAGAATCGAGGCGCTAGGCTTTTTTACCTCTGCTAGTTCCCAACTTTCGAATCCTTCCTGTCCACAGTCTGACACTACAAAGGTTTTATCCTGCGCTCAGGATTGTATCCTTGTTCTGCGCGATCGTGGAAACAAACCTCAAACTATATCAGAGTATCAAGTTTTTCATTCTGAGGTCACATTCGGCAAAAGAAACCATCAGGAGAGAAAAGACTGCAAGAGTGCGATTGTGGTCCTCCCGACATGGTGAGAACCAGGGCTCTGTAGCCGGTGTGACCGATATGGTCAGTCTTGGGCCTGCAGCTGGAGAGCCCCCAAACCCTCAAACTTCACCGGCCCCTTCCTCATCATGGTCCCAATTCAGGCCAATTCACAACCACTTTACAAGATGCAGCCTGCAGGCTTGTGCACCAACGAGAACACTCGTCGGTTAGGCCGCCTCAACTATACACCGACGAGGCTGCAATGCCTCAATCTGCGCGACATGCCCCCTACCTCATGAACCCGCCGCCTGAATCTTTCAGGTCATCAACCAAGTACGACCATCATCAAGTTCCGCGCCATACCCCCACCACACCTTAGAAATGTCTCCATCAGGTCTTCTGTCGAAGCCAGAGTTCTTTAGGTATTTGCTCCTCGCCTCTTCCTCTGTGGTTGCCCCGGCATCGCACAACAGCGGAGAGGAGGAGCACATCAAGGTGATTGTTCTGAGATATGTGCTACTGTAAAAGATTGCTAACTAAACATTCAGTGGACACCAGCGCCAGCGCCAGCGGCAACGTCAGCACCAGCACCAGCACCGAAAATTTAAACGCCAGAAGAAAGCCAATACTAACACACTCCAGTCTCAACATGCCATCAGCAAGTCCTCACTAGACATATATAGAACTCGCAATATCCAGCTTATAGTCAAGCTTACGCTCTTCCCAACAGTATTGGAACAGACCGCATCAAGTTCCCTAGAAAGCCAGTACCAACACACTCCAGTCTCAACATGCCATCAGCAAGTCCTCGTGCTATCGTTAACCAGGATATCGATCTTACTTAGGTGTAACAACATCACAAGGGCAGGTACTGAGTCCGACGGCGAGGGGGCTTTGATGGAATCCCTTTGCATGATCGCGGAAACAAACTTCAGACTGTATCAGAGGATCAAGTTGTTCATTCTGAGGTAACATTACCCCCAATCACGGAACAACGGAGCAACGGAAAGGCGGGGGGAGAGAGTACATCTCACCTCCATTTCACGGCCCCAAGTCTGGTCAATGGGTCGCCTGAACTACATCAACAGTCTCGCCATCAACAAAGCTGCGATCCCTCAGCCTCCACAACATATCCCCCCACCTCAAGAACCCACACCGCACCTCAAGAGCCCGTACCTCAGGGACCCACACCACCGGCACCGGCACCTCAACAACCTACACGGTATGTTCCCGCACCGAAAGAACCGCACCGCACCACCATGACTATAGGGTTCGGAGGAGCATTCTGCAAAGAACTTGCACCTCAATAACCTGCACGACACATTCCCGCACCTTAAAAACCCACATCACCAGCATCTACACGATATATTCCCGCGCTGGAAGAACCGCACCGCACCACCGTGGCCATAAGGTTTGGAGGAGCATTTTGTGGAGACTCCGATCCTTTAATAAGGATCACATAGCGGCATTTCAAGGACTAGGGCAGCAAGGAGAGGAGAATGAAATAAAGGTATGTCGACAGCTAAGCCGCCTGCTGTCAAACCCTTCGCACCTATACGATCGACACTTACGCTATCCTCCATCGGTAAGGGTTCTTATCTGCCAGCACCTACCTAAGGGGCAATAGGCCAGTACTGAACCTGTTTGTCACTTCTTTTGAACCATCAACCACTTCAGTTAAGCAGGCACAGAGCAGTCTATTCAGTCAAGTTTCTGCCTCTAGTGAGAAAGAGACTCTTGGGCAATTGTGTTGAGTAAGAAATGGCCTTTGCCTGCTGCAGATTGTGCAACCTTGTCACCGTCCTCCTTCTATTTCCCTTTTATCACACCACTTGAAGTTCTTCGTGCACTCACATCTCCCCTCCTCCTCTGTGATTGCCCCGACAACTCCCGTGTGATGTCAGCATCTCCCGGCTTTATTGTCAACCTCAACAACAAAGGCATACGACTGTCTTTCCTCCGCGACAACTCCCGTGTAATCTCATCATCTCCCGACTTTGTTGTCAACCTCAACAACAAAGGCATACGACTGTCTTTCCTCCGCGACAACTCCCGTGTGATCTCATCATCTCCCGACTTTATTGTCAACCTCAATAACAAAGGCATACGACTCTCTTTCCTCCGCCACCGGATGGTGAGACCTTCGGCTGGTACAGCGCAGATCTCACCATGACAGAGTCGGCCGCCAAGGTTCTTCGGGTACACACATCTCGCCCATTCCCCTTTATGGCAGCCCAGCATTGGAACGAATAAAGGTGATTGCCCTGAATCCTTTGCTATAATAAAAGTTGCTGACTGAATATACAGGAGACCTCGGTAGCAGTACCATGACTGGACGCAAACTAAAAGCAAGATCTCAAATAGGAACAAATAAAATGCTCCTAGTAACACTCTTATCGACTCGACGATCAAGACAAACTTGGAATACAACACAAATGCTGGCTGGAACCAGGCGATCACATCCAACAACTATCGAGGCTCGACTGTTTGTTTCGATTTAGTTTGGTCGGAATGGTATGGTGAGTTTGGAAGTGAGCCGCCTCAACCACCGTTATAAAACATTTGGGTAATGTAGTATAACTTTAACCTAAGTTTAGGATACGTTTTGATGACTTTATTCTAACATCCCTATCAGGGTTTGATGTCTTCTTATTCCCGTGGCCTAACTTAGGCAGGGTTCAGGAGTATGCCTCAACACCAGTGCAGATACCGGATAGATCATCATCAAGGAGCAGCACCTTGAAGAAGCACTTGTCTTTAGGCACAGAGAAACATATAACCTCGACTTGATATCGACATAGTACAGATGCAGACTAAATCCGTATCGTCAAGCAGGCCATCACTACTGGGTTGGCTAATGCACTTCATACCAGCACCAGAACTGCAAACAGAACCAATCCGCAATAAAAGTCTAAGGAAAATAGAGGAAAAACAGAAGAGGCGTAAGGAACGTGACGCTAAAGCTAAATCTGATAATGAGGAGGATGGCATTCTTGCCGATTACATCGCCAGCCTCAAGGAAAACACCGAAGTATCGAAATCTCTCAAGGGCAAGCGTGTTGAGCATGGGCCCGGTCTAAGGTTATCTGCATCGGGACCAGCCCGCACGGCAAAGGCATCCTCCCGTCGTTCGCGTCAGACCTCGACTACTCGCCCGTGTTGTGCTAGGGGTGTACGCTGTCCGTCCAGGCCACGTCGCGGGCGATGGCGGAGTGCCCTGTCAAGATGGACCAGAAATTCTCATCGAAGAGGCCTCAAAACGACAACATATTTCCCATCAGATCCGAGTACATGTCGATATTCGAGGCGATGTTGAGGAACACTTCGGTCTGCTCGGCAACGGGTGGCTTGTTTGTAAATACATGCCCAGTAGTGGCAGACAATGACCTCGATACCTGGCCATGTCGCTTTTCTCGGAGAGGTCAGCCAACGTAACTCAGACCTCACAAAAACCGCTACAAGGTTGAGATAGTCTCCATAGAGGCATCCCCCGATATGGTCAGCGATTCCATCAAGTCATCGAATTGGATGCCAGATAGCGACAGCTTAATGAGGTGCAAGAACCCTGTACTCGTGGGAAGAAGGTCGGCGAGGAGGAACAAGGGGAAAGACTCGGTCGATGTCTCATTCGCCGCCTCCCTCCCCATCGCATCTCGCTGACTCTTGTTTCCCTCTTCTACACACCTACTCACTACATCTGGCACTTCTTTCTCAACTGCCAATAGCTTAGCTTTTAAAGCCAACTCTACTTTCACTCCGCCGAAATAAACGTCAAGCTTTAAGCAAAAGTTTACAGGTCAATCTCAAGCCGCGGCTCTTTTATGAATTTCATTAATAATGGTAAGTCTGGAATCAGCAGTCCACCAAGCCCGGATACTGGGTCTCAATCTCCCATCCAGACTACTACGCCCAAGGTTGAGACTTATCAGGATAAGACTGATATTTAGAATACTTTATTCTTTTAAGCCCAAGCCCTGGCGAGGCCCCCTACAGAGTCGATCTCGTATGAGCCTGTCGCCAGGTATAGTGGTTCAACTACCTGCAGGAGGTTATCTCTAAGGACGTCGCTACCTGATGCATTGGATGAACTAGCGGCACTTGACGATACCCGCAGAAAGGATCGGGTCTATGCCAAACATTTGAGATTCACTGCAATTCTACCATCACCTCCAGCAGGTATTCAAAGCAGTTAACTGGAGAATTTGGGACATGCGTCTGTCTGAAGACAGTTCTGCCACGCGTTTCTTGTAAAGAGCCCAATTAAAGCGGCCGTCCCCTATATGTACAAAGACCTTCAACGGCCGAGCCCGCCCTATTATGTTTGACGAAGCAGCCACACTGTTCTTTTGTTTAGATGGTACCTAATTCTTTGTTTGCATTTTTTTCTAGATTTACAGGTTTCTCGAGAATCTACGCTGTTATATACTTGGATAAAACAGTGCAATTTTCAAGATGAAATCTACTGGCACAACACATATCTCTATTTGGCATTTCCAGTCGTTATGGCCATGGCAATTGAAACCTGTCTGCTTCAAAACTGCGGTGTACAGTTTTGTAATTTCGTTCCGTAAGCATTTCCAGTCGTCGTCAAGCTCCCTACTAGCCAAGAAGCTGCGGATATGCGATGTGGTGCGGTCACTTGGCTAGTAGGAGCTTGGCGCAGATTAGAGGGACTGTTGACCAAGCAGGGAAAATGAATCATACAATTCTCTGTCTCAGTATTGACGCTATACCCAACTAGTATGATATCTTTGATGTCAATACTACGGTCGATGAGATTTGTCGTGATCGTGTTGGTGATGTCTTCAATCGTAGATTTTGTTGGTGTGTGTGTGTGTGTGTGTGTGTCTGTGGTGCTGTATGATCATGCGCTTATATGCATTTGACAAAGGGGAGGATTGTGACACAAAGGGCGGCGGTGGCTGAGGCGAGATGAGACCTTCTAGTGCTAGGCGGGCCTGTAAGAGGTGTCATTTTGTCATTTCTTGTAATTATGGCGTCGCTGATGGTATATATGGATGTTATAGCATTTGCGGGATTACTGGTGAATGGTGATAGATATATACCTGAGGTGAAGTACAGGTTCTAGTATCGATAGGAAGATTCAATCCTAGGTAATGATGCACTAGCGGTTCAGGAATACTCCTGGTCCTTGCCGGGGTTGATGTGCGAGGGTGTGATCCCCATCACCGCGGTGAGATTTTCCTTCTTTTAGTTGTTATTGACCCAGACCTAATAGGGCGGCCCGGAGATCTTCACCTCCGCGACTTGCCCCTTGAGGTGCAACCTCTCCGTCATCTCCATCTCCATCTTAACCCACGCTTCGTAACAGGAATGATGTCCTTCTTCACGATGGCGACGCCATTGATCTCCACGCTGTGGCCCGCAGCACAGCCTTGCAATTCTTCCTGCTCAGCATGACGATGTATTTACATTTGCCCTTCACGTTGGCTCCTACCTCCTCTAACGGAGTCCCATTCGAGTGTTCCTGATCTTCTCGGTCACTGCCGATGCCTTGTACACGCAGTTATTCTCGTCGCAGCCTATCACGCACGCGGAGATTGAGTGGTGTCCCCGTAGATGTTGTGGTAACCGTACCCCTGGTCGTAA
The DNA here is from genome assembly GCA_013186905.1 of Fusarium udum. Taxonomy (NCBI): domain Eukaryota; kingdom Fungi; phylum Ascomycota; class Sordariomycetes; order Hypocreales; family Nectriaceae; genus Fusarium; species Fusarium udum. The sequence goes on along the minus strand of JAAQPG010001111.1, from coordinate 2,558 downwards.
GCCTGAGGTAGCACCTGGCACTGTAGGTTCAAGTCTTGGCGCACGTCTTCGGGCTGAGTATACGGTGGCTGCCCACTGTGGCTCTGAATGCGCTGGCAGTAAGGACGTTGTAGCCCGATGAGACGTCAGATCTCCCCGGCTTGTTGAAATTCTTCACTCCCTCGATGACTTCATCCAGCACCAGGCTTAACAACGCCTACACCCGTCCTTAACGCACATATACTCGCTCCCGTCCCTGATGTAGATGCGACTGTTGTACGCCAAAATGTCATTTACTATTACTTCGTCAGAAAGCTCAGACTTCGGGAACCCGAATCTCTCGGATATCCCCTGCAAGGTCGGGGATGAGATGACCCTGTCGATGGAGGTCCCCAGATTCGACATGATGGAGCCTTGCAAGGAATTCTGGTTGATGACGATGACGCCTTGTGGCGCCCGGTGACTGGTTGAGGACGAGGGTGTTATCGAATAAGCTCTCGTCGGAACCGGAGACCGTCCTCATATCCAACATGGTGTTCGCTGAGATCCTCACGGAGGTCGTGATGCAGTTCGTCATGACGCCCAAATTCCCCGCGATCGCGTCCCACATGGTGCTCCTCGATGTTCCCGCCAGCGCTTCCAGCCTTTCACAGATCTTCATAGGCCTGATCACAAAAGCGTAGAGGTCCGCATCCTTGGCGTTGTAAATCAGTATCTCCATCACGCCATAGTTATCGCTCTTGTCGATCATCATATTCTCCATATCGCATTTCCCTTTACGTCGAAGCCAAATCTATTATGGATCTTGACGAAGTCGGGGCTGGGAGGTGGGATCTTGAAGATCCTACAGGCAGTCCTGCAGGTATCTATGTGGTTGAAAGACTTGTGGAGGTCGGCTCTGGTGGTGCACGCCTTGATGTCTGCCACCGAGGAGGTATATGAGTACCCTAGCGAGTTTCACATGAGGTTCCTGGTGCCTAGGGTTGCGTTGTTGACCGAGAAGCTCTACGCGTCGACGATGTTGGGGTTCTCCATGAGAGGCGTGCGACCCGAGGTAGATGTAGTGGACGACACTCTGATACGACAACTTATATGCATAGGTCGAGAACTTGAAGTGGTCATATATCTAGGTGTAATAGATGTTATTGCTGGTGGACGCAGCGACAACAGGAATCCGTCCCTGCGGCTGCTGCGGCTGTGGGAAGCGCCACACATACGGCGCTGACGAAAGTACCTGATGGCTGCAGTTGTAGACTGGCTATGTTGCGGTTTTGCCACCCACAGGGTCCCCACTATGGTTTCATTCGCCTAGAGCAATCCTTGTCTCACGACTGGAAAGTGTGCTCAGCGGCGAGACCGGCGCCAGAATGGCCAGCGTTGGCGTCAGGATGACCATTTTGGGTGATGTTTGATACTTTAGACTTGGTGATGGGAGCAGCCGAATCGGTCGAGGTGTCGATGTGGTACGACAAGGCCATTGCCGACTTGATCTTTATGGGTAGTAAATTCTGTGCTAATTGCTCTCGTACTCTCAAATGGGAATGGTAATGCTGTTGCTGTTCCATCTGCGGCTGGCGTATCGAGGTTTGCTGCAGTGTAATTTTTCAAAGACTCTAGTCCACTTCACCTGCTCCTGTCGCTGTTGGGCCAGGCTTGAATTGAGATTGACTTGTCCTTGGTGTTCCACCTGGTCCGTTGATGGCTATTCCTGGAATAATTCGGAAGGCCTGTGTGGCTGAGTCAGGCTTGGGTTTCTCGATTGAAATTGACTTGTCCTTGCTGTTAGAAGCGATAATTGAGGGTGCAAGATGATAAGAATGGATGTAAACTTGATGATGCACATACTAGTGATTTGTTGTGCTGGATTATGATGCAGCTGATTGAGAAGTTGCGCTTGAGGAAGGCGAAGCCGCCGGCTAAAATGGTGTAAAATGCGCGTGTTGTACGACACGCAAGCTGAGCAGCAGACGTTCAGGCAAACTCGGTTGGCGTCGGTCAGCTGGATAAGAGCTTCAACGATTGAGCCCGCTGTTGCGTCGGAAGTAGGCCGAGATTTAAGTTTCTAGTTGTCCTGTGAGAGTAACAACAACCGACGAGAACAATCTAGCGTCATGCTTATTCTGCTCTATGGTGAAGGGAGACCATATAACCATGAGAGTGTAAAGGTTTCGGGCCGAGATAAAGGTAGATACTTGGAAAGACTGGGGCCCTTGGAGTCTACCTTATAGCGATTTCATGCGTACTTGCCTGAGGCACTAGTAAACTACATCTACATTCACCTGGACTTATCTGTTCTATCCGTTAACAATTTTCCACAAGACTAAAGCGGCAGAACTCTTTAGTTATTATGGCCAGATACCTTATTTACTTCTTGCCTCTTCCTACAAGATTGCCCTATTATCACATAATAGCAAAGAGGAAGATAGAATAAGGGTATATATTAATAGCTAAGTTACCTACTATTAACCCTTTATACCTACCCTATTTATACTTATACTATCCTCTATTAATAATATTTCTTATTTACTAATACCTGCCTTTAAGTAGTTACTTAAATCTATTAATATACTAGCTAAACC
>JAAQPG010001108.1:0-14977 GCA_013186905.1 Fusarium udum | reverse complement strand
CTAAAATACTATTAATTTTTTTACTAACCCTGTTGCTCCCTCATGGTATTGGCAAATGAAAGTGAGCCTGTCGTGTGTTTCAGTAGCCCATTGGCTAATCCTAGATCCACAACCTCAAGCCGAAATTGCTTCCCTACTTCCCCGCAAACCTCTCCACATATTTCCCTGAGTTCTGGACCTGGGCTCTGGGTTAGGCAATTGACGGCAATTGAAGAAGTTCCAGAATGGAGAGCTGTCATTGGTTCGGATCAAATAAAGCCCGATTTTCCCTGCCCGAGCGCTTAAACGGCGAAGGTGTAAGGGGGCCAGGGGGCGATAAGGAATTGGGTCAGACCACATTGTGCGGGGCGGATACCCTAGATTAGGTAGTTCAGGCAGCTAGTAAGACTGCATTCAAGAAGAAGTTCCAGAAACTAGTAAGCCAAGTTGTTACAAATATAAATTGTAACTCCTCTTGCATTTTTTTTATTTTAGACTTTCTCCTTCTACCCTTACAATCCCAGATTGCTGCAGGGACTGGATCCACTTTATTACTAGTTCAAGATCTTAAATGTTATTAGCCTCTCCGTTATGTCCTCAACTAACTATCCAGCCAAACTGGCATCTATCCCCAGTAAAGCATTTAGAGTCTTACCCCCTTCTCTCCGTGGTTATAACCGAGCTTGCTCATCCGAGACAAAGAGGAACAGTTGGTTTTCTCTTACAGATACTTACCAAATAGTTCTGAGTCTTGTTTTCGTCGCGGTTCTTGAGTCGTCTTACCCTAGGCTAGCTAAGCGCTCAATGCCAGTCTATATTTAGGACTTCTCCACCACAACCCCTGTGCACTGTGACAAACGCATTGTAATTGGACAAAGTGGCCCCTTTTTAGCGCGTCGGTCGGTTTCTCCAGCCATCACTTTATGAGGCTGACGCTGGGCACCAAGCAAAACCAAGGCCCTGAGACATCACAAGGACCCTGATCGGACAATCTCAATAAAACGCAATACACGTACTGATACTCTTGAGATGTCCTCAACAGCGGTGCCAGACCCGAGCTCGGGCGGAAGCAGTGACGACAACACCGAGCTCATTATTGCCGTGGTTGCGCTGGTCATCTCCGTCTTGGCCTTTGTCATTGCGATACTCCAGGCACTACAGCAGTATCTCGCCACAGCGACCGGTTTTTCATCATGCAGTGAAGCTGTCATAGGAAAATGGGCACAATTTGCGCGGCGCCGGATGATCTGGTCCGAGTTCCGTTTCGAGGTCCAGTTTGAGGCTCCAGTCATTTTTGTCGCCAAGCCCAGCAACACTCGGGGACCACTCGGAGATGATGCTCTGGCCAAGGACGAAAGCAAAAAGATCATTCGCCTCGATGGCGGTAACGACAACTTCAAATACACAGATACTGTCAAGGAATTCGACAACGAGTACAAGCAGAGCACGCAACGCATCATTCACACGGCTGATAACGAGAAAGCTACCTGGTACGGCTTGCTCATGGCTATCGTAAGAATGGAGAAGGAATCTCGCGAGTGGCAAGGCAAAAAGTCAGCTGAGTGGGTAAAGGCGGCTGGTCCGCGACCACCAATCGACACAGAAGAGCCTCATGCTCACCACTCGCTAGTCGTCTGCATGCAGAGAAAGAGACGCACATGGGATAGTATGCCCAAGGACTTTGCCAAGCCTTATGCCACAACCACGATATCGCATCTTGTTGAGATCGCGGGAATGTTGGGTATTCACTGGAGAAAGTTTGATCTCAATACCGACCAGTATCGCGGTCAAGGTAACGGGTTTGTGTTGTATGGCTCATACACAGACGGTCTTGGTATCACTTTCAACTTTCAGAAGCAAGGACCAACCTGGTTTGAGAAGAACCGGGTTATCCCCAACTACAATGTCAAGCAGCTTTGCTTTGGTATGGCTCCAACAATCTTCAATCAGGAGAAGAAGGTCTATGCCGACGAGGCTAAGGGAGCTGAGAGTCTTCAATTGGGAAGTTTGGCTGAGATCGCAAAGACTCTCGTGGTGCTTGGATGTGATATCAACACAGTCAACTACTTCCGGAAGCCTGACCAAGCACGCCACACTCATCTGTTTGCGGGTAAGTTACCCTCTATTGGGTTGATCGAAGAGAAAATTGACCTTCAGCAGTTCCATTCGAAATCCTTGGCATGGTTGGAGAAATGCTCCATATCAAGGGCACCGTCTTCCGTATGCTTCCAAACCCGACGGTCTTCTACTGGGATCCCAGCTCCTTTTCTCTTTCAGCACTAATGACAGAGTACATGAACTGCTTGCGGCCTCTACATGAGACAACCCTGAAGGATAGCGAGCAAGTAAGAAAAATCATCAAGTGGGCAGAAGCGGACGAAAGGTTTCCACTCCTTCGAACCGAGGGATCGACACTAGATGTTTTTGGTGAAGAAATCAATGGTGCAAACTTGGTCAATCACCTTAACAATCTCCGATCCGGAGTCGAATTGTGCGATGAGTACTTTGGCAGGATGAAGAAGCCGGGATTATCCATGATCAAGAAAGTTGTGCGTATGCATATTCAAGAGATCATGGGTATTTTACACGAGAAGAACGAAACCGACGATAACACAAAGAACGACGTCGATGATAAGGCTCTTGACGATGCACCAATTACCATTCACGATATTGATTCGGCGCCAGGTGAAGACAAAGAGACTCTTCTGATTCAAATGTATTTTGACCGCGTTCGACAAAACGTCGTCCGGAACCTCAGTAAACAGGGCCTGCTAAGCAAGCGCATGAAAGCAAGACAAGATTCTTTTGTCTCAGAAGATGACATGAGTGCAACTCGCCCCAAGCATGGAGGAAGGTTCGGGGACAAAGAGCTCAACGAGGCTTGGTGCGTGCTTATTTTCCGCATGCTATGCTGGTTACAACTGCACGATTTCCACAAAATGGATCTTCACATCAGCAAAAGCGATGCATACGCGAGTCGCATCCCGGTTTATATTGTATGATAGTGGCAAGATAGGATTGTAATTGAACGGACACTTCTATTACACCGTCTAGATACATCATGCAATGACCAGGTTACCTTTGCCTCCTTGTATTTAGAGCCGGTTATTGAAGCAATCACTGATACTTACCTGGTTACGAGCGCTATCAACAGTGTGTGCAATGTAATTTGGTCATTGGTGCACCGGTAGTTTCGGCAGAGTAGGGGATCATGAAAGGATCTTGGAGGTCCACTGGGTCAAGGGCAATGCACTTAGACTATTGGACATTGAGCCAAGCCCAGCAGAAGTCCGTGCTGGCCACTCCTCTGTCTTTTGGGATGTGGATCATGCCCGGAAAACGAGATCTCGGTGTGTGTCTCGCAGCCCTAGCTACAATTCCTTTGGCCATCTTGACCATCAGATCAATAACTTCCATGAAGACCGACACAGAGTCAATTTGCTGCGGGTTTGAATAGTATCAAAATTACCAAGGCTGGTGAAGATTGAAAGGAAGTTGGTATCTTGAGTAGAAGTGGCCGGGCAGACATTGAGATGTTGATGCTGCAGTCAGCACAGAGCATTCCTACAGCTAAGAACGACACTCTGAGCTCGTATGGAGTGGTGTTCGCCAATAACACAACGCTTCTGCTGGAACTATAATTAACATATATCGCGCATTCATTTAGTTCCAAGTGACGAGGCCAATTTCGGCAATGGTTTCACATAGAACAATCGTACGATACACAAACAATGCCAATCGATTTGGCTCATAGTCTGTTTGCCCGGGCACTGTGCACTGTTCTTATTGGTTCTCTATTTACTTCTGCAGGTCTGACACCTACGGATAGTGCGGCTGGCCTCTGAAATAAGCTTTAAACCCCTGAATTTATTGGCCCTCTCACCCTGGCTATCAAATTAATGCAGTATTGCGATTTACCTCTGTCACCTATTCATTTATTAGTGCATCGCCCTAGCGGTTGCTTGGATTGAATTCAAGCTCAACCACGAGTCAAGAGACTACGAGATACTGCTTTGTCCGCCATGATAGATAATCAACCCGCCTCAGCTGCAATGCAAGCTTCTTACTGAAGAATCCCAACCGAATGGTTGCCTTGATTAGAGTTCATACGGACCTCATGCTGGACCACTTGCGATACTACGACGCGTATTGCACTGTCGATCTATGGAGACGTTTACGAGTCATTATCTCAAACCAGGATATGTCGGTAAATACGTCTGTATATTTGATAGAACCCAGTGCTGTGTTGATACTAGACAGGAATAATACTGGATAACAGAGTCCACATAATAAAGTTGAGCTGGAGTTATTCCAAAGACAACCATGTCAATGACAAACTCATTGGAACGCGGGTGACAAGAGCCAAGACATTCAGGTCATATCCCCATATAACGTGGGTCTCCTTACATGGCTGAAAGCTCGTATGTTTTCCTTTTAGCAATAAAATACGTGTGACCGCTCCCTACGCAAAAAAGTACCAGAAGAACTACCTATAAAAACCCTGCCGTATCTCTGATAAGTTTCCTTTATAATTCACCATCAACTCAACAGGACTCCATAATCCAGACTCTTCCACTCTCCAAATTCTATCAGCTCAAGTTCAAATCGTCTTTCCAAGGTAGGTTCATAAGAATAGATATCACCCAGCTTAGATCAGCACTAACATTACAACCAGACTCAACACACATATACAATGAAGCTATCAGCTGTCGGTCTTTTCTTTGGTCTGTTCGCCATGGCCAGTGCAAAATGCTACAACTGCTTCTATGCAAGCGGTTCGCCTTCTTGCGGCGCATGCCCCAAGGTTATCAACGGTGGATGCGGTGGCTGTATTGGCGGTTGTCCTGCTGCGGAGGGTGGAACTTCAGCTGTTCAAGAGGTGCCCTGTTAGACAGGCATGGTGGCAAGTCAGTTGTAGGGAGAACTGTTGCATTATATTTGATATCGAAAGCTCCAAGACGATCCGGACTTGTTCAACAATAAAATATGTCCGGTGATATATTGTTGAGTCATCTCGCCTTCAGATTTTAGCCGCGTTTTGGCTTTGAAACCAAGGAACCATGTTCAATCAATAGTCATTGCTATTAGTTCGTCCACTAAACCCGCAGCTATGTGATTGCTTAAGTGCCTGCAATCAGTCCCTGGACGATCACGGCTGTGTCACCAAATTCCTTGTGCGGCAATACCGTATTAGTCAACTATACCTATTTAGGAAGTGCGAAACGCATCTTCACTACGATGACGAACTCACACTTGTCAAGGAACCGGCTGCTTGCCGGTGGAACGTGCTCAGTATCTAAATGTTATTCAAAATGAGTGTTTCAAGCCTTTGAAGTAGGTATTTAACTGAGCAATAAACTAAGTTCTCTTTGCTGCTTCAAGCTCTCAGACACAAGCCTCAACTGCAAATGACACATAAGCTCTAAAATTATTACTACATCTATGCATCTTGATCTTCACAAACCTTCAACTCAACGCTACAACATGGCGCAGCGAACCTTTAGTCTTTCCAACCCAGACCTTCTCCACGAAGCATCATACGTCCACGGAGAATGGATTCAAGCAGCGTCTGGCAAAACCTTTGTCATCACTGATCCCAGTAGCGGCGTTGCTTGGGCTACTTGCCCTGACAATTCAGCTGAAGATGTCAACAACGCAGTCCAGTCTTCTTACAAGGGCTTTCTTGAGTACAGAGGGTACACTGCGCGTAAAAGAGCCCAGCTGCTACTAGATTGGCATCGCTTGATTGGCGAGTCTAAAGAAGACCTTGCAAACATTGTTACCTACGAGACTGGAAAGCCCCTTGCTGAATCACGTGGAGAGATAGACTATTCTCTAGGCTTCGCTTGGTGGTTTGCTGGTGAGGCTGAACGAATCCAAGGCACAATTGAGGTGTCCAGCAATGCAGAAAGAAGAGTCCTTACAATCAAGCAACCTATCGGTGTGACTGTCGCTCTAGTCCCATGGAACTTCCCTATTGCCATGATTATGAGAAAGGCCAGTGCAGCCTTTGCTGCCGGCTGCTCTATGATCGTCAGACCATCACCGGAACGTCTCTGTCTTGCTTGGCCCTAGCAGATCTAGCCACCAGAGCTGCATTCCCAGCAGGGACATTCAACGTCCTCACGACCTCTTTGAAAAATACCCCTGGTCTTTCCGAGGCTTTATGCACTCATCCTTTAGTCGCCAAGGTGACCTTTACTGGCAGCATTAGGGTGGGTAAAATTGTTACCGGTCTTTGTGCTCAGGGTCTTAAAAAGTGCACGCTGGAGCTTGGAGGAAACTGTCCTGTTGTTGTCTTTGATGATGCTGATATCGACCAAGCCATCGACCAGATCATGAAATTGAAGTGGAGGAATGCGGGACAAGCATGTGTTACGGCAAATCGAGTTTATATCCAAGCTGGTATCTATGAGAAATTCGCCACTGCCTTCTCCGAGAAGACCAGTAAGTTCAAGACAGGTAACGGCGCTGATCCCGCCAACAACTTCGGAGCCGTCACTACGCTTGTCGGTCTTCACAAGGCTGAATCCCAGTGAAGAATGCTCTTGAAAACGGGGCTAAGCTCAGAACTGGATCAGGAAAACCTCTCGTGATGTCTTCCTCGGGAGAGACCAGTCAGTTCATGGAGCCAGTTGTTCTTACTGGAATAACACAGGATATGCAGATGGCCAAAGAAGAAACATTTGGTCCAGTTTGCGGTCTCTTCAAGTTCGAAACAGAGGAGCAGGTTGTCAAGTGGGCCAACGACACTAGCTTGGGTCTTGCAAGCTATGTGTTTACTAAGAACTCGGACCGTCTGTGGAGGTTGTTTGAGAATCTAGAAGCAGGCATGATTGGCTTAGTAAGTAAAAGTAATCTTATTCGATGTTCATGTCCCCGAGAAACTGACATACTATAGAATACAGGAAATGGATCTGCCGCGGAGAGTCCCTTTGGAGGTATCAAGCAGTCCGGTTACGGGAAGGAAAGTGGCAAAGATGTTGCTGTGGCAGAATACCTTGTCGAGAAAACGGGCACTTTGACCGTTATGTGATAATTTTGATAGATAACGGAGAATGGCATGATCAGTTGGATACGGATGCTGGGTGTATGTCTTTTATACCTACTTGGATGCGAATGAAGTTGCCAGGGAATATATCGTACCCAATTATATGGAGATCTGGTTAATACTCCAGAAGTTAACATCTGTTCCTCGTGATATGGCACAAGATGGCATTGTCGCGGTGCGTTATCTAAATTAGTCGCATTGTAAGAAGTTCAGACTTTGTCTCTCTGTAAAGTTTACCACACGTTACGCAAGTCATATAAGGATGCACATCAAACAAATATTAAAGCTTTAAATATACCTCTTGTGTTTAGCTAGTCTTCGGAAGATTGTATAGTCTTATATCTGCAACTTGAGCTTTCTAATTGAGAAACTCACTTCCAGCAAAGGCTCCCAAACCTGTAACCTCCTCCAAACACTGAGCAATGACATGCAGAGCTTTAACTAAATCCTCCTCTGTAATTGTCAAAGGTGGGCTAAATCTCAAACGGTCCGCACCAATACCGACAAGGACACCGTGATGAGCAGCGAGAGCCTGGACTCTTCGAGGGGTCACGCCCGGAACACTTTGATCAAGAACCAAAGATTGGAAAAGCGCGATTCCCCGAAGCTCCTTTACATGTGGTGGGTTGAGCTCCTTCATCGTCTTCTCCAGGAGACGACCAAGACGTTCAGAACGCTCCGAGATCTTCTCATCTTCCAGAACATCGAGCGTAGCTAGAGCAGCGGAAAGAGCAATAGGAGAAGCTCCAAACGTTGAAAGAACTTCGTTTTTGTTCAATAAATCCATGACATGCTTCTTACCCATAATGACAGACATGGGGTAGTATCCTTTTGCAGGTTAGTCATGATGATAGTTGTCATTGAATGAAACTTGACTAACCTCCCGTGATGCCCTTGGCCATGGTCACCATATCTGGCTCAAGTTCTGGTTCGTGGTGAAAGGAAAGGTCTTTTCCAGTTCGCCCATAGCCAGCCTGGATCTCATCACAAACCAATAGGACATTATGCTTTCTGCATAAGTCTTGTGCAGCTTTCAAGTAGCCTTTGGGAGGAACAACGGTTCTGATAGAACAGTTAGTAATTGGGCACTCGAAATGACTGTTTGTTTGGTACTGACCCTGCCCAGCCTTGGACTGGCTCCACAAAAAGTGCAGCAAGTCTATCGCCATCCTGCTCAAAGGCTTCTCTCAAAGTATCTATGTCTCCAAAAGGGACAAGCTTACCACTTGTAGGAGCGTATGGTCCAATGTTGGGAAGATGCTGTCCGAAATCTGCGTTCAATAGGTCTCAGCAATGCGAGTTATAATTTACGAATGGTGGAACAAACGTTTCTGAGTTACTGTGGCCATGGGCATGGTAGATAGTGTCAGGCCGTGATAGCATTGGTCAACCGTGAGAACATGAGCCTGGTCCTGCGGTACTCCTTTCTTGAGATAAGCCCATTTGCGAGCGATCTTGACAGCCGATTCGACTGCCTCAGATCCACTCAGCATAGTCGCGATTGAGTCAAAGCCGAACTTCTACGTCGGGATTAGCATCTGTCATCTCATCAAAGCTTAGCCGGTTCGTTTTTGCTTACTTTAGTGAGCCGCTCTGCGAATTCCACGTACAATGGGCTGATGTAAGCCGTTCCACTCAGCGGCATCTTGTAGACTTGGTCCGCAGCTGCTTTAGCGATCTTGGGATGAGAATAGCCAAAGTTCATGACGGCAAATTGCCCAATGAAATCGATGTATTCCTTGCCATCTATGTCGGTGATGGTATGGTCCTTGGCTGATTCAACGGCAACTGGCAGGGTTGGGAACCCTCCCCTGATGTGCTTGGACCAAGTCTCTACATGGCGGGTAGTCTTCTCAGACAGCACGGGTGTGCTGCTGAGTTTGCTGGCAGATAACTGAGGGCTGGTTGCAGATGGAGCCATGGTGCAAATTGTCTAGGGTCGGCTTGGGCAATTGAATTAGGTTATTTGTTGTTACTGTTGAGACATCCTAAGTCTTATGGTGCCTATTTATCTATGGCTACTGACCACCGCAGCATATCCGGTTACCATTTGAATACAGCAATGATTACGGCTCGCATTTCCAAGTTGGGAAAGGTGATAATCTACGTACCCGAGACCCAAAGTGACTCAAAGCTTTGTCTGAACGCCTTCTTAGGGTTATCTGCTATTTCCTGAGATCTTGACTGCGATAAGAACAGGCTGCGGAACCGGTTCGCAGGCCGGAGCAGCAGCTGGGAACGGTCAAGTCCCCCTCTACTCGTTAATAGGCTTGCAAAAGAGTGGGGAGTTTGCAACATTATGCCCATTTTAGGATGCGACACGCATTTCCATTTTTGGCTTAAGCTGTTTTCCTGTACTCCACCCAGAGCTTGTGGCAATTCGTGATTAATTTCTGCCATGCAGTTTGGCTGGCCATTGAAAACAGGCCGATGGATGAGAAATTTGATAAGCAAGGAACGAATATGAGTCTGATAGGCAAATATCTTCTTCCTCCATTCTCTTTCAAGAATGATGGACTCATATAGTAAATGGACTTAAGGTGGCCAACTGGCCGTATAATTCCAATGTCAACCTAAAGCCGGCGCTGAAATTATGTGCCCCCCAAATACTGTCGTCACCGGCGCAAGATATCTTTTGCCGGGTTCGATTCCATGCCAAATAGCTATTTTCTAGATTATAAAATGCATTGCTTGAGAGTCCTTCATTCGGATGTTCATATCGTCATCCATCCAAGGGAGATCCCAAGGCCCTCTGGGCACCAGGTCATGATATTCTGTATCACTCATACTCCAAATGTCTTCTGTCAAAGACATCATAAGCTCCCTAGAACGATATGGATATACGGCTATCATCTCAGCGTGCTTTTTGCGCACCCACTCACGGTCCAAAGGTACGACGGCCTCTCGCGCAGCCATGTAGAACGGAATTGGCAGTGAGGAGTCTGGCCCGCAGCCCGGAGGAAGTCTATCAATAAGAGAGAAAAGATGTTTTCGGTAAAGCTGAACTCGACTTGACGCTGTGGGATCCATAAATACTCGCCGGGCAAGGAGAAGGTGCGCCATCCAGTAAAAGCATGCATTGAGGGTACTTAGATGGTCATCTTGCGAGGCCGTCCAATGGCCAGAGAGGGAGTTGTTTGATCGAGCAGCTATATTCAGCGGCATTGGGTACTTTCGTGATCCCCAGTCTCGCATATTCGTTTCGAGTTGATAAGCTTCAGCAAGCCGTACGTCGTTTTCCAACTCAACGTCGTTCGCCAATATCGACATCTTTGCCAAAAACGAAAGTACAGGCTGAGGGCAGCCAGTAAGTTCGCGAAATGATGGCCCATAGAGGTCAGCTTCCTCATGCTGCTGATACAAGATGAAGGATTCGGGTGCGAGGGGTTTTCGGCGCCGCAAGAGAGACATGATGACGTCAATCATGGCAAATCTGTGCACCAAGAAGCGAGAATAGAATCCTTCAGGCATCCTGTCGATGTATCGTAGTTCAACCACCAGCTTGAACGCATTCCGAAGATGTGTGTCCGTCGTGAGGCTACCAGTCATAACCTCTGAAGCGATGTGAATGAGGTATGCTGCAAGAGTAACTTCTCTCAGAGATAGGACTGAAAAGGCATGATTGTCTATGGATAAAGGCGACTCATCCGTAGTATTGAAAATTCGGAGAAATCGTTCCATACTCCGCAGCGATCTCAAAGCTTGTGACCGACGCTCTTCCATAACTCTCAGGTCGCCTCTGCAATAGTTGTACATATTTGCAGCCGACACATACAAGAATGTATGTAAAAGCAGTGGATATGAGATGGAGACTCTGCAAAGCTCACGAAACGGATTTCCAGGGCTATCAAGAGCTGGAATACGAGGAGCAGCGTCGGTCATAACTAGCAAGGGATAATGTTAGGTTGAGTAGGCAGACAACGGAGTTTCAAGAATCTTACAGTAATTGAACGCGAATTCCTCAGTGCAAGTGGGGAGACTTGATGTTAGCGGTCCTAAGCTGTGCTGAAAGGTTTTGGTGGTACCAAATACGTGATCGTTACTAGATTTTGATCTATCGACCTCGTGTTCGCTTTCAATGACTTCTAAAGAATCGTCGCCGTCACCCAGGACAGAGTCCAACTGGACACTTGTCGGGTCCAGAAACAATTGGTCACTTATGCTGTCGCCTGTAGCTGGTATATGATCATTACATTGGGCGGAAAATGTTGTGAGGTCCTGATCCATCACAAATGCGTTGAGCCAGTTGCTGTCAAACTGCACATTCGACAGATCGTTGAAATATAAGTTCATGTCGCTATTGTCTTGATTCAAACCCTCGAAATCCTGCAGTGAAGGCATTTGCTGGTGTGTAGTGGCAGGGCTAATGGAAGACATAGACGCGTGCGGAGTATCTGAAGTTGGTACGGATGTAGAATGAGCCCCATCTCGATGGTCACTTTCCCCCGACCGTAGCTGGCTGTCTTTATCGTAAGGAGCCGTGCCCAAGTTTAGGATTTGACCCTGATCGAGAATCTGGGTTTCGTTCTGGCATCGGTTCAAGACCTGGCCGGTATCGCTTTGCTCTGCATCATGCATTCGGGCGCGTATATGCTGTTGTCGACCCCGATTTTGGGCCGTCCTTCGCCTCTCGTCTCGATTAACCATCTTGGTACCTCGATTGAACGAAACATCAGGAACAACAAATACGTCGACGTCGCTGACGGGCGTCCAACGAAATTCGTTTGTGTAGTCGCAAGTGCGGCCTGATTTTTGGCAGAGCGTACAGACAGGTCGCTTCTCATCGCATTTTCTATGCCGTTTCCTGCAAGTCAGGCAACCTACGTTAGTGGATCGATTAGCCAGGTAACGATACGTGCAATGAGACAAAAACGAGGGACAGTTGTCTTAGATAACAGGTCATATAACTAAGAATGAGTTAAGATAAAGGCAAAAGAAAAACAGAAATGTGTATATATATGCTTGTTTTTAAACGCACCTTGTCGTGAACGAATTTCAGGTCGTTGCATGATAAGACTGCTCTGTAAACAAATGGACTGAAAGAGATGAGTGGAATAGAAGTTACGGATGAGTGAAGGGGGTTGCGGGGTACAGAAAATTCCAGGACCCGGGATTCCCAAAAGAGCATAGTCAATGCGGCTGATGTAAATATTACAGTACATAGTTAGTGGCTGCACTGTCTAAAAGTTATAGTGGATATTGGCGCGAGTAGGTGGCCACTGTATTACAACATATAGCAGAACTCAGCGTCGTGCAATAACCAATGGTATGGCTATTGATATGATAGCAGCGACAGCTTATAAGTCTGCGATGATGAGAGCCGCCGATTATTAACTGACCAGTAAACAGCCAGAGTCTGTATACTGATAACACACTGAAGCCATGAAATCATAAGCCACGCTGTGCTGCTAATGCTTGCGTATCAATCTTTAATAAGTTCAACATGTCCTATAGCTGAATCAATTCAGTTCAGTCATACAATACTTGTAATAGCAGAGTATTTGCTTAAGTCTTATCTTTTAAACACCGTCTGCTGTGTGTTCACGTGCATCAGTGTTGCCTCGGCAGTTGACTCAATGTTGCACTACTACCTTGCATGCCAACAGCTTAGGCTCCGGGATTGAATCTACTCACTCATCACTAGTTGCACCTTATACCAAGTTTTCGTACCAATTTTAAAGTTAGTTTTGTCCACTAGTGGTTGCTTCCTAGCTCACAGACTTTCTGCCGCATAGAAATGCTGTTGTGCTCGAGCCTCGGCTAGATTCCGTGTCGCAAGCTAGACCTAATTCCGAAAGGCGAACCAAAAAGTATCCGTAGCTTCTCAATAATTTTCGGGTTGCATGCTTTGCGCATTAATTTCCACTGCGTCATCATGAGAGGCCATGATCTGGTTCCAGTGGCTTCGCTGTTTATATGCTGCGGGATTCCTTCTTGGGTGCAGGGAGGTAATGATTGCTTTAACCTCTCAACTTTTACCCTGATATCCAGCCCGCAATATAAAAGGGCATTCATTCCCTACCAATTTCCACTCTGAACTTATTGTCCATTATATAAATTACAGTCTGCATTGAAGAGCGAATCGATCAATATGGATGCCAAACAATACAGTAGACCTTCGCCAGCACAAAAGCCACAGCGGCCCACCAAACTGGTGTTAGCACTACGAGCACTTGTCCTTGGAGTCACGATCGCTGGGATCGTCGTCTCGTCTATCCCTGCCCCGAACAACTTTATTGCAATTGGAATACTGGGACCAGCTGTAAGTGGACACATTATAGCCACATTCTGACCCTCAATGTATTAACAAATTAGTTTGTCACAACTTTCTGCTGGTCGGCTATAGAAATTCTCTACCCTTTGATCAGAATCTTCCCTCCAGCCTATGTATCATTCCGCATTCTTATCGACTGCTTCCTTGTAATCGGATCGGTAATTTGCCTGATCTGCTTTGGTCTATTCCGGGATTGGTGGCCCGGGGGTAGCGCCCTCAGTTCAGAGGATGCGCCGTTGGCTCGAGAGATACTATTCCAAGCAGCTCTTGGACTCGCCTGCGCCTCAACGTAAGTTGTGCATTCCGATCCAATAGTTAATGCTTTGCTAACTGTCGACAAAGAGTTCTCGAGATTGTTGTTTGCATTACTCAACTTTTGGAAAAATAGTCGGTAGCCAAGGATCGACAGGACATAATCAGGTTGGCTTTAGATTTGTAGGTAGTAATTATGCCAGAACCAGAATTTACAAAGCACTCCTTGTACCCAGATCTTAGCCCTCTCTATAAAAACTAAGCAGCTGTTTTCCAGGTCAATAATGAATAGGCTACATACAAAAGGATGAGATTTCCTATCAAGACCATGTAGGGGGTAACTATCCACGGCGTAGTTAACACAGATACTACTCTATGTATTAACCTTATAACCCTAGTCTCTGGTGAAACGTTGTCCACTTTCCACCACCACCAATCCTCTTCCAGGACATAGTTAGAGGAAAACCTCCTGAATCGCATCATGACATGTACTAGGCAAAGGTAGTGCAGAGCTCCTAGTCCGGTCCACTCTGGGTATTTGCGTCTGTTCACCCATTTCGAGGATGGTTGATCCAGTGGTAACTTTCCATACATCGCGACATCCCATCCAAGCTCTCAGGCTTCTTTTTCAATGTCTACCGAGTGTTCAGCAAGCGGCGGGCTCGGTCTTCCTCTCCAAAATCCCTCTTCTCGCTTTTCTAGATTCATGATAAATCTTATCGCCAACTTGAGGTTCATTCTCACACTGCAGAGAGAGCTGTCGGGTATGTTATGCTCCGCGAAATCCTATCTGTTGCAATCCAGGCTGTGGAATGATATAGGTCTGCTGAGACCTTCCGTAGACCCAGTATATACTAGAGATACAGGAAGGTTATCAATCTCCTCAACTGTAAAAAAACGTTCTCTTCTTGACACTTTCGTTTGATGGATGACCATGAAGAGGGACTTGAACAGAGGGCGGATGGTGTGGGTTCTGTTCAACGTCATATACAGATCCTCTGGCGGCTATCCTGATATTATAGGGAACGGCAGAATAGATCTTCTTTAAAGCTTCTCAGATGTGGCGCCTCTGAAGATAGCGGAAGAGAAGCTTTGAACGAGCTTCTCATGGAATTCCAAGATATCGGCGAGCGTTGGTTCTGTGTCTCTAGTATGATATCTAAACGTGATAGATTTAGCAATGTAGTTACCATGCTCTATATCAGACTTATATGGCTTAAACTAATAATAGTAAAGCTAAGGGTTAAGAGAGTTTAAGATACTACTAGCAGCTCTATCTAATTCTATCCTATCTAGGTAATAGAAATATATTATAATAAACTTATTATAATAGTTAATAAAATATTAAATATTATAGTAGTTAAGGTATTACTTTATAATATCTTAATAGGCTAGAAATATATAGTATAAAGGTTTTTAAG
>JAAQPG010001106.1:0-23798 GCA_013186905.1 Fusarium udum | reverse complement strand
AAGCTACACAAAGTGTGATAGACAAAAGAAATAGGTGACGGTTATACGGTCTTTGATCTCTAGGTAGAGGGGAGAGGTAGATCGTGGTCTAGCGCAGGCCAATAACACTCATCTCGAGGGTCCATACTCTTCGGATCCAGACCTTGAGCTTGCCCTCGACACCTGCAACATTCTCAAGCTCGACACCCTCCCACCAGCATCGCCGAGCAGGTTTACGCCAGAAGAGCAGAAGCTTCTGGGCCATACCGACAGCATTAGTGCCCATCTCGTTACCCCGAATGTCGCTGCGTAGACGGGCAAGAGCCAGACTGCAGATGACGGCCTTGTTAGGCTCACCAGCTCGGTGGCCCCATCGATCATCATGGTTGAAACCACTATTATAAGTAAGCATGCATTACAAGTTATCAACAACACAGATCGTGAACTTACCCTGCCGTCAGCATCTCGATCAAGTGGGCCTCAGTAGTACCCGGCTCGTCGCTTCGCTTGAGACCCGAAAAGATGCCGTTCTGCTGCTGCAAAGCCTCTGCAGCTGCCCGTTTCACGGCAATCATATCAAGCGGGCCAATATCCGCTCGTGGAGGGATAGCATAAAAGTCGAGGTCCTCACGCAACACAATGATACCGGCTCGCTTAGAGTCGTCACGCGAGGTGCCAAGAGAAGGCGTATCCTCATCCTGAGACGCATTTGGTGATCCATCTGTGGGGATAGATTGTGCTACGTCCCTAAAGAAGTCAAGCATGTACTGAAGTGAAGCTGGGTCGTACTAGTTTCGTAAGCCACTGTTTGCAATAGTAGGAAGAACATTAGCTTACGTCGACTTGCACTGCATCGCCGTCTGCAAAGCCGCCCATTTGGCCCTCAGGGAATAATCCATTGGGGAACAAAGATAGCAGCACAAACTCGGGCAAAGTAAGCAGCTCGTCCCTAGAGAGATAAAACCTTGTGCCCCTATCTGGGAATTAGTACGCTGGCAGATGAATATCCGCTTGTAACGCTCACCTTAGGTCCATAGCAATCGTCTCATCGGCACCAACATCTCCAAGAGTGCTAACAGGCGGCGGCCCGCCCTGTTGCACCTGAGTAATAATACTCGCAGCTCCTCCTGCGGCGGCCATTAGGAAAGAGAATGTGGAAAGGGGACTATCGCCCTCTTCTGAATAAGCCGGAGGCGGTTCTGCGTCGTCGTCTTTGCGACTAGAATCTCCCTTGGTATCCCGAGGAAGCGCGCGCTTGGTCTCTGCGACTGGATCGCGAAATGCAGTAGTGCTTTGATCTGGATCAAAGGGGAGAGCTTCTCTGGGTGAAGAAGATTCGTATGCTGGTGCAGCTGAGCCTGATGCTTCTGCTTCGCAAGGAGAATGAGCGGTAAAAGCGACGAATTTGTCGGGACGCTCGTGAGCGTCGTGCGGCGGGGAGGTAAAGAGCGACGAGAAGGGGGGAGGACGAGAGGTTGAAGGTTCGGAGGCGGGATACTGCGGCGGAGGTGATTGATCGCGACTCAAAAGAATGTGTGCTTCCGGTTCTTTAGCGGATTTGAGGTCGTCGGGGGTCGGTTCGCGATGATGGCTTGATGTTGTTCGCGTGCTTGGCGGTCTTGATGAGTCTGGTGACGGCGTCTTCTTCTCCAAGGACACTGATGGTCCAATTCCAGCTTCCTGAAATTCAGACAGGATGGCGGCTTTCTTCTAAAAGAAAACGAAGTCGTACTAGACGAGACTGCCCCAAGTCGGCAAGAGGAGCAGCGGGAAAAGAGTAGTCGATTTAGGATGGATGGGTGTGATTGATTGATTCCAAAGGTGGTCGGTTGGCAAGGTAAACAGTCTAGTGATGGAGTCGAAACATTAAAGGTTGGCGGAAATTAAGCAAAAACAACCGAATCAGGATGGATCTCGTTCTTCCTCGTATCGCAAGTCGCTGCCTCGTCGCGTTTCGAGGCTCTGTCTAAGGTATTGGATATCTGGCGATGTGATGTGATAGATGCGATGTGATGCGTGAGTGAGGTTCACATTGGTCCTAATCCTAATGGAAGAACAACGGGCAGCGCGATTCCTCATTCGATGGCGGCTGCTCCCCTGAGGTGAGCCCCCCAAGCTTGAGTGACACTAAATTGGAGCCCCGCGATATAGTTAGAGTAGCCAATCAAAGCTCTATTTGCGATACTAACAGGGTCCTAGCCGCTCACCTAAGTGGAGCGGCGGTGCTAGAGGCGCTGGAGTTGTAAGCCTAATCTTGGCATTCATCTTTGAGATGAGTAGTGATAATCATCCATGAAAGAGGGCAATAGTTCTGATTTTTTTGCGATCAAAGGCTTTTTCTGCAGTACATTAACCTAATGACAAGTTCCTTGCTCTGAGTGCTGTGTTCTGGGTTCAACGGGAACGTTGAAAGGATACGCAGTGGCTGAAACGACTCATCAACTGTCTTGTGACCAATGACTTGCAATTATGGATGGTATTATTTATTCGCTATCACTATCTCCAAATATTGCACGAAGAACCTCATCGTGTGCTGTTTTACCCTCAACTGCTTCATTCTTATGTGGATCAATAGCGGGCTCAGGCTCAGGAGCTGGTGGCATTGTGTTTGCAGGGGCTCCTTCTATTGACTTGATGCCGCCAGTCGGGAATGTTGAGTTCATCTTGACATCTTCCATGGGCCCTGAACCTCCATCACGACTTGTCGTCCCGGAGCCAGGTTCTGCCTCAGCCTCTGCTTGAGAGTGCGCGGGCGGCCTGACATTGAACCGCTTACACAATAGTCTTGTTGGATAAAAGTCTTCGACTGTTCGAGTCATTTGCCCATACATGCCAATTTTGGCTGCCTCTTCTGCTGGATCTGCGATCTTTGGTTCGGGTTTCGACACCAGATCTGTCTCAGATCCGTTCGCTGAGACGACTGTTGGTTTCTTCGCCGTGGTGAATCGAGATGCCATAAACCCTGTCATCGGTTTGAAGATCCTCGCGCAATTGTGGAATTCGGACAATTCCCTAGCAAAGTCGTCAAACGCCATGCCCTTGGGTTTGTACGGTAGCGGTTGACTGCCTGTTGCAAAATGCTCCAGATAAGTTCTATACCGCGCCTTTTTCTCCTCATTGTCTGCGTAAGGCCCAGAGGAGCCTCGAGAAATAGCTGCGATGGCTGTCTCACGATCCAGCTGGGGTGCTTCATCCCATACCTGTTGCTGCCTTTCCTCTTCTGTCATGGAGAATCCTTCTGGGACCTCTCCCAAACCCTGAGGTAGGCTTTTGTTCCCCGAAGCTGCAGCAAGTCGGTCGCGGGCTGAGCTCGTGATATAATCGAAGACGGATTTCCCTGGTAGACTCTTCTCTCCAAGAAGGGCTGCTCTAGACTTTGCATCATGGGTCGATGCCTTTGCAGCATCTGCTGTTGACTTGTAATCTGAGGGGTTGGCTTGGTCTATAGGAGATTTTGAGGACGCCCATCCTTCTGGAACCGGAGGCGGTGCGTATTCCAAAAAGAGATCGGATAAGTCTTCTGTAAGTTTGGGGAGTACAAACCCATCGAGTGGTAATCGCCCATCATGACACCGTCCAAGACCATTACCAGCTCGGGCAGTTCGAGAAACAAAAACAGGAGCATTTTTCAGAGCAGGGTTAATTGCTGCCGTTACTTTCTTCGCCTTCTTTTTCTTTTTATCACCGCCCATGACACGATTGTATCTGATCTTTGGTCCCATTTCGTAAGGATCTTCCTCGTCGGAGCCATTGTCATTCAAGATGCCAACCCCTATACCGCCTCGGCCAGGCTTAGTCTTAGATTTCTGCGAGAGCAAAGAGGAACCCCGGAGACCATTATCGTGAAAAATATTTTCGTCGTCATCATCATCATCTGCCGCGGACGTGATAGGATTCAAACTCGACAACTTGGTTTCTCCGTCATGGCCCAGTCCTTTTCGATCGTTCTTGCGGACAAACTGGATCATTTTTGCATTGTCAGGCGCAAACAAATGTGTTTCAGCAGCCTGAGAGCTTTTATCCCC
This sequence comes from Fusarium udum, assembly GCA_013186905.1. Classification (NCBI taxonomy): domain Eukaryota; kingdom Fungi; phylum Ascomycota; class Sordariomycetes; order Hypocreales; family Nectriaceae; genus Fusarium; species Fusarium udum. The sequence continues at coordinate 19,794 of JAAQPG010001106.1, read as the reverse complement.
TAGCTCAAGCCGGGCGCTTCTCCGAATCTTAGGGCCAATGCCTTGCCCGTCTTTCCATCCCATTCGCCGTAACAGCTTCAGTCCCATGGTATCTCCTTCAGCCCTCAGCAAGCCCATCAAGCCTTCGGCATTGGGATCCTGGCCGGAGGAGCCAAGACCAGCAAATGCTTGAGAAGTCTGGACTTTCTGGGCTTCGGCCGCATCGGCAAGGTCCTCATCATCCATGTAGTCTTCTGGTCGCTGTTGCGATTGGGTTTTGGCATCTTTGTGGCGGTTGTTTCTACTCGAAACGAAAGTCGACGGTGTCCATCCTTCTTTGGATCCGACAGTATTGAAGTAACTGCTAAAATCAGCGCAAAGACCTGGAGAAGAAATCAATGTACTAACCCTGCGCTCCATCCGCCGGTAAATGCGCCATGGAGGCGTTTTCGACCTCTCTCATCCCTCACCTCCTGCTTCCACACTGGAACGAAGGAGCCATCATCTCGAGCGTCAGGGTCATCGGGCAAAGGAGTGCCGAAAGTTGCAAAGGGTGCATTGAGGTCGGCTTCATAGGTCGCACGGGAGCGTTTATATGACATGAGACTAGGATGTCGGCGTGTCGCGTAGTTTCCTTAAAAGCATCGAATGCTAGTACTTTATGTCATAACATGTGGAGAGCGAAAAGATCTACAATGTTATTAGAGAGTTTGCGATGAGGATAGAAGCTGAGTTGTCGTGAAGCTACAATTGGAGTCGCGACGTCAAATTGAGCTTATCGATAAGAAACAGAGTTGCGGCTTCTCCCATCCCTCCCTAAAATTTGGGGGCCCTGGCGTCAGTCAGGTTTCGTTCACCATGGACCTTTTTTAGATTGTGACAGGGGGCTCTATCAAAAGTTGGAGAACTTCGGTCTAACTGAGATTCTTCAGCGTCGGGTATGCAAGTACACGCGTGTGTAACGTTGTCAATCGAGGACCGTTCCATTTGTGGAAGGACACAATCAGAAGCGCAGCTTTGAAACAGTCTCCCAAAACTGGTCCTATTCATTCAGAGACGTCATAGTCCTCCCTCACACACAGCCATGGCTTGGAGTTGTCCTGAGCAATACGAAAAAGGCTATTCGGCTTTCCATCTCTCTACGGATATGGTTTCAGGCTTGACTTACACCTCTAAACTCGGGGACGCGACTCGGTGAGGCATTCTTTGCTTCTGATGGGCTGTTGTTGGTGATGGTCTAGGAACCCTCGGCTGAAGGCCTGGCTTGGCATTCCGCCTGAGGACGGTGGCTGGCTAGGTAGAGGTGATTGCTAGGTGTTAGTGAACACGAGACAAGGATGTGTTGCATCACAACACATCGCATCATACCCAACACTTCACACAAGCAGCAAGGTCTCATGTACTCGCCCGGCTTGTGGCTGCTTCGATTTTGCTTCTTCTGGCTCTGGAACCACTGTCGCATTCCAGCCCAATGATTTCCAAGACACATCTGCCGCAAAAGGGAGACAAGATGTGAGCATGACTGCAGGATATATGAAAAGAAGCGAAGCCCTCCACTGTGTCCAGCAAGGCATGTAAATGAGGCTCACAATTTCTTGCAAATGACAAACATGTCATAATAAGCTTAGTTGAATTGCATAACCCATTGTAATCAACAGATGTTTCCGCAATTTTCTTGAGCTCCGAGGCCTGATATCCAACCTTGAAACCCCAGCCTCCAACCCCTCGTCTAATCAGCCACGTAAATTTGCAGCACTTTGCGACAGATCCACTTAATAGATCAAAAATGCAGTGCTCTGGCTGGGTAGCTGACGTCGGATTATGATTCTTGGCTTTTTTGTTGCTATAAACAGGGAATTTGGCTTGGTAACGGTCAGATATATCGTGGAGCGAAACAGCCCAAAGTCTACCAATTGCAGCATGTGCAACGGCTTTGGATCGAGGCTTTATTGACCACTAACTCGAATAGAGACCAGTGGCTCCGACAATGTCGTCAAGGTTATTGACTAGCAAGTAAAGAGATCCATTCCTGACAGTCCAGCGAAATGAGAGCTCAGCTCGAGCGAGATATCTCATCTCCACCCAAGGACTGACCGTTGGTGGAAAGATGAAGCTACCTGCGTGCTAAGTGGAAAGTCCCCTGAAACGACTGAGATGCCCTGCTGTGCTAGTTGGGTAGCTCAAAGACAGCTGGACGGTGGTGGGTGAAGTCTCGGCAGCTTGCAGCTGGAGACATCCAGGTGTATCCTGGGCATCCAAGAGTTTAGAACCCAAGTTAGCAGTGGGACATGCCGCTGCTGCTGCTGTCCGCCAGGACCAAGTCATTTTTAGCTACAATACCCATTATCCAATCTGAATCTGGTACCTAATAAGCTGCCTCTTTTTTCACCCGCCCCCCGATTTGGGATTTGACAGACGCTGTGCTGTCTTTCTTACTCGATCTGCTTGCCAGGTTTTGAGATCTTTACTCTCTCATCCTCTTGCATCTGTCTCTTTGCATGCATATTTGCGTTGTCCTGCCTTTCATTGCCAGCAGCTACTATATCTCATTCCCATCTCGGTATACCAAGCTCGGATTTACACTGCCGTAGCACTACTTGCTGGTTTATATCAAGACTACGACTACGGCACTTCTCCCTTGTCTTACTTTTATCATTCTTTTGCATATAGCGCAGTTTCGCTTTGCATTCGACCTAACTGCTCCAAGCACCTTTTTGTCTGTGTCTGAGTCTGAGTCTGCGTCTCGGCCTTGGTCTCTTATGCGATTGCCAGTATCACACCCCCTCGTCATCGCAAACCGCAAGCTGAGAAGAGCCCTCAGCCCATGATAGTAACCAGGTAATCCTGATCTTTCACCTCTCACGTCGTACTCGGCCAGCAGGTACACCAAGGGCCTTGCTAGTATTCGACAGCAATTGCGAATACGTTACGACAGCGTTGGCATCTGTTACTCCAATCCATTTTCAAGGCCTAATAAGGACTCAGACCGGGTCATCCTCCCTGCCTACCAACTTAGGCATTGACATCCCGCCTTTTTACACCGTCTATCTCTCACAACTGCACAGCGCATCGCATCGCATCGCAACACAGCATAGCATAGCATAGCATAGCATAGCTAGCTTTTTAACTTGGCAACAATGGGAACAAGGACAGCTTCTTCTGCTGTTGCTGATGCATCGACGAGAGGACCTGGTCGCACTCAATCTACACGGTCTTCTCGTTCCAGTCGGGCTCCAGCTCCCTCTTTTCCTCCCTCGTCGTCCGCTTCAGCGGCCCCAGCAGCGCCTGCACCAGCCACGCCCACTGGAACAGGTGCCAACTACATCCAATCTCACACCCGCCAGCTATCACACTCACACTCACATTCTCAATCTCGCTCCCAATCCCAATCCCAGTCCCAAGCCTACGCCTCCCGCTCTCAATCCCATTCCCACTCTCACTCCCGCTCTGGCTCAAACGCCGCCAACTCACATCTCCCCCCTCACCATAGCCATCATCAGCGTACTACCTCATCTTCACGTCCTCACCAGTCCCAACCTGTACCGCAAAATGACTACGAATCCTCACGCTTAGCCGCATCCGCAAACCATCAAAGAAGCTCGAGCAAGGAACGACCACCCCCGGCCAGGGGCCCCGATCCCTCGCGGGCCCATCGACAGAGCTCTTCTCGATCAAAGAACAACCACCACAGCCCTCATCCCGAAATGCCTCCTTCTGCCAACCCTCCCAGTAATGGCGCTGGCAATGGAACTGCCTCTCAGCAGCATGGCCATGCCGACGCGCCACCCCGAACTTCAACATCTAAGCACGCGAGATCACGTACCGTTATCCCAACTCAATCTGGAAAATGGATGCTAGGCAAGACCATTGGTGCCGGTAGCATGGGCAAGGTTAAGCTCGCCCGAAAGGAGGATGGCAGTGAACAGGTGTGTTTTGGATTTATCTTTTTTGTTTGATGTTGCCTGTTTCCGCACAATGTTTCATCATTCGGCTATTCGCATTCATCCATCCATCTGCCCCTCATGCCTATGCCGCGATGATGCTTATCAAGCTTTGAATTTCCACGATACTAATTACGCCTTACCAGGTCGCCTGCAAAATTATCCCTCGTGGCTCAACCGACGATGGCCACCAATCTCGTGCCGACAAGGAACGCGCCGATCAATCCAAGGAAATACGAACTGCCCGTGAAGCGGCTATCAGCACCCTCCTGAATCACCCCCACATCTGCGCCCTTCACGATGTGGTTCGTACCAACCACCATTGGTATATGCTTTTCGAATACGTCAACGGCGGCCAGATGCTCGACTACATCATCTCGCATGGCAAGCTCAAAGAGAAGCAAGCCCGAAAGTTTAGTCGGCAGATCGCAAGTGCTCTGGATTATTTGCATAGAAATAGCATCGTCCACCGAGACCTCAAGATTGAGAACATCCTTATCAGCAAGACGGGCGACATCAAGATTATCGATTTTGGTCTAAGTAACCTCTTTGCTCCGCGCGGCCATCTCAAGACTTTTTGCGGCAGCTTATACTTTGCTGCTCCCGAATTGCTGCAGGCCAGAGCTTATACTGGCCCAGAAGTTGATGTATGGAGTTTTGGCATTGTTCTTTACGTTTTGGTCTGTGGCAAGGTTCCATTCGATGACCAGAGCATGCCCGCGCTACATGCCAAGATCAAGAGAGGTCTTGTCGACTATCCCGCATGGCTGTCAAGCGGTAGGTCACTCAAATGTTGCTCTTATACTGTTTTCTAACTTGATTGCAGAGTGTAAACACCTTCTATCCCGCATGTTGGTGACGGACCCCAAGCAGCGAGCGACAATGCAAGAAGTGATGACGCATCCATGGATGGCTAAAGGCTTTAACGGTCCCCCCGATAACTACCTGCCCATTCGCGAACCGTTAACGACGCCACTCGAGCCAGAAGTCATTCTCGCTATGCAAGGTTTTAACTTTGGTACACCCGAAAGTATAAATGCACAACTTACCAAAATAATTGAATCAGAGGAGTATCAGCGTGCCGTGAAGCTCTATCAACGAGAAAAGGAGCTCCCGCCACCCGCCAAGGATGCTGAAAAGAGGAGACCATTCGGTTTCGACTTTTACAAGCGCAGGAATTCTGGTAACAGCCGCGATACTTTATCGGCCCCTAGCTCTGAGGCACTGCAGATCGGTAACGATCCTATGAACGCATTTAGCCCTCTTGTATCCATATACTACCTCGTCAAGGAAAAGCAGGATCGCGACCATGCTGACATGGTTCTGCCAGCAGCAGCTCAAACGCGAGACAAGGAGAAAGAGAAGGAAAAGGAGAGAGAGAAAGAAAGAGAGAAAGAGCGTGAACGTGAGAAGGACCGGGAGAGAGAAAAGGAGCGTGAGATCCGTGAAAGGGAGAAGGCAAGGGAAGCAGAACCGATGCCCGAAATTGCGGCACCTCAAGCAGCCCACACCAACTCTGCCGCTTATGAAATGCCCGGTGAGAAACCCACTGGTGGACGAAGCAGACCTCGCGCGAGGACACATGGCGAAGACGACATGCCCGAGGTACCGAAGCAGACCTCTGCACCACCCGCTGAGCCAAGAGTTGAGCAACTTCAAAAGAAGGAGGGCACCGCAGCTGGTATTCTGCGTAGGTTCAGTACACGCAAGCGTAGGGACCCTGAGCGTCTACACAAAGACCGATCGCATCCTCCTGTGGTGCAAGTCCATTCGCCAGCTGAACCTTCTCCCTTGGCACCCCGCAAGAGCTTCAGTATCCGCCGTGGACGTCGCGATAGAGAGGATGCGTCGGATTCACAAATCCGTTCCGCGAGTGGTCAGCAGCATGGTGAACTCCTTAGCCCACCAATGTCTGCAGGTGGCTCAAGGGAGAACAGACGAGGAGGTGGCCTGGGGCGGTCGACTAGTGTCAACTCGGCTGACCTGAGACGGCGAAAAGACACCCCAGCAACCAGTGGTTCTGATCAGAGTGTCGCAAATGAAGATTCCTCCAGCACACACCGTGCCCACGGACATTCCCGGTCTGTGAGTCTGAGGGCCAAGTCTATTGGACATGCTAGGAGGGAAAGTATTCAGCAGCGTCGCATGAGAAGAGAGGCTGCTCAAGAGGCCAATGTGCCTGAAGAAACAGACCAAGAACTAGAGCAGAGTGGTGTATCCACAGACCGACTAGACGACACAGAACTTGCCAAGCCAGTGTTCCTGAAAGGACTTTTCAGCGTATCGACGACATCTGGCAAGTCAGTACCTGCGATTCGAACCGATATCAAGCGAGTGCTGCGGCAGTTAAATGTGGAGTATACAGAGATCAAAGGCGGCTTCAACTGTCGCCATTCGCCCAGTATTGATCTGAACAAGGTGCAAGACCCTCCCATGAGTCCCGGCATGACACCAGGGCACAAGCGACGATTCAGTTTCGGCGGCCTCATGCGGGGAGACGATCGTGAGCGTGAGCGTGATGAGTTCCGCGACTCAGAACGACCTCCTACTACACCACGAACGCCAGGACGCTCTGATCGGGACCGCAGCTTTTCCAACTCCGAGACCTCATTCGACAGTATTCCTGGCAGGAATGGGGGCCCATCAAGGCGAATCCCCGGAGAAACGAGCACGCAAGTGCAAAGTGATCTCGGAGGAAGCATGGTGCTGGAGTTTGAGATTTTTATCGTAAAGGTCCCGTTACTCTCATTGCATGGCATTCAGTTCAAGCGATTGACAGGCAATACGTGGCAATACAAGAGCATGGCGGACCATATTCTTCGAGAGTTGAGGCTATAAGCACTCGGCGAAGACTTGTCTAAGAAGAAATTTGCAACAGGAGTTTGGTTGAAGCAAGCACTGGGAAGGAGTTGCGTTGTTCGTAGACGTGAAGCATGGCTGGCTCTAAGCACGTGGTTGGTTGTATAGTTCGATGGCGCTTTTCGTTATTTCAACTTCTAAGCATGGGTCGTCATAAAGAAAGCACTTGGTGGTAATGATTTATTATAGCACTTACAGAGAGAGGAGGTACTGAAGAAGAGCTAAGAGAAAACCTATGAATGTAATTGGAGATTTTATGCTAAACATGACTGAAACTGCCTGATCAAGCTCTGGTCCGTGGGCCATGACGCTGAAATATGGATGTGATTGTTACTCAGAAACCCTCGAGTCTTTGGGGGACAGATCGAGCTGTGACAAGGCTTGGGTAGGACAAGGCTGACAATGATTGTTAATAGTGATAGGTTGGCATGGGAGAGCTACCTCCCCGCACTTGCATGGCCAGGTAGACTTTTGCGCCATTGTCGCATACAGGGATACCTATCTATGGCCCAAGCGTCAAGTCCCGATGCCACAGCCGGTCTTACCTATCACAGCCTGAGCTCCATAATGAGAAGCAGGCTGACCAATCCCATCACCAGAAGCCGAATCGCTCTTTGCCCCAGTAGCATCTGCGAGCACCACCACAAACCAACCCGCCAAACGATCTCACCTTGCTTGCTTGGGTTTGAACCTCCCACTTACTTACTGTGCCTTTATCACCCCGACGATACAACAAAGACCCTCTCGATTGGAATCTAGTCGAAAAGAACCGTTAGCAGATATTATACAGTCCTTTCTCCAACAATTTTTTAGTTTCCTCACCGTTTATTCCCCCTTCACCCATTGGAAGTGTTTCGTGTACCTCCGCATTTGCGCCCTCGATTCATCAACCCGATTTCAAACTCGCTGCGCCTGAAGATCGACCGACACTCAAGTCAAGCTTACATCGTTAACGAAAAAGAATACTGCTCGACTTGCAAGTCATAAAACCATAACCTCCGTTCCGAACCCCGTCGAACAAGAAAAGATACGCCCAACATGATGCCAGCGGCGCACGTCTACGGACACCACCAATTCAACCCTCAGGGAGGAGACTCGGCTTGGATGCACCAGCAGCCTGGCGCGCATCACGCCCATACGCAGCAACAGCAACAGCAGGTGGCCGCTGCGGCCGCCGCCGCCGTTCAGCAGCAGCAGCAGCAGCACTTTAACCGTCTTGCTGGCGCGGGTCAACTCCCCGGCCACGGCCAGGACGCCGATCACAGCAATGTCTCGGAGGACAACCGGCGTACCATGGCCTTCATAGCCGATCTCCTCAACGAGAACACTCGGGAGGCTGCTTTGTTGGAACTTAGTAAGAAGCGCGAGCAGGTCCCCGAGTTGGCTCTCATATTGTGGCATTCATTCGGTACGTGCCCAAACCCGTGTTGTCTTGTCCTGGGCTACCAAGCCTGTAGCTGGAAGAAGCCAGCTAACATGTCTCTCAGGTGTCATGACCTCTCTGCTCCAAGAGATCATTTCAGTTTATACTCTTCTTAACCCATCCCAGCTTACTGCAGCTGCCTCCAACCGAGTGTGCAACGCCCTTGCCCTCCTCCAGTGCGTAGCTTCTCACAATGATACAAGGACCCTGTTCCTCAATGGTGCGTATATCGTGGCTCAAGTCCAGGTGTCACATGGCTCACAATTTATAGCACACATTCCTCTGTTCCTCTACCCCTTTCTTAACACCACTTCCAAATCTCGGCCTTTCGAGTACCTCAGGCTCACGAGCCTGGGTGTTATCGGTGCGCTCGTCAAGAATGATTCATCTGAAGTCATCAACTTTCTCTTGACCACAGAGATCATCCCTCTCTGCTTGCGCATCATGGAGACAGGTTCGGAACTTAGCAAGACCGTAGCCATCTTCATCGTTCAGAAGATTCTTTTGGACGACAACGGTCTTAACTACATCTGTGCTACATACGAGCGTTTCTATGCTGTTGGTACGGTCCTCAGCAACATGGTTGCTCAGCTTGTCGAGTCACAGACCGCTCGTCTCCTCAAACACGTCGTTAGGTGCTTCCTTCGGTGAGTTAAACACAGGTCTATCCTGTTCTTCATGGTCTAATCGATAATCATTTAGGTTGAGTGACAACGCTCGCGCTCGTGAGGCTCTGCGACAGTGCCTTCCTGAGCCACTCCGCGATGCTACCTTCTCATCTGTTCTCCGTGATGACGCAGCGACTAAGCGATGCCTTGCCCAGCTGCTTATCAACTTATCGGACAACGTCGCGGATCCTAACTCTGGCGGTGTGTCTGGCATGTAAGAGCGGAGAGACTAATATCGGGATGGCTACTCAGCCTCCCGTTGTGACAATACATACCCCTTGTGCATTGATACGGCGATTCATGAAGGACGGGCAATTTTTATTTTTATGATATTCTGGGAAAAGCGAAGGGATCAAAAGCATATTGCATCGTTGATACCCGCAACCCCTCCGGCTCGAAGCGCCGAGAGAAGTCCAGAGCTCCAGCAGAGCAACTGGACCGACTTCTCTTCCAACGCCGCTGACGGTTATGGGACTTGCATTCTGTTTCACATGCCTCGGAACTGGGTAAAAGAGGCTTCTATCGATCTGCCGCAGATCAATAAGGCATGGCGCATCGTTCTTCTTACATAGCTTTTCCATCTAGCATCTTGGCCGCTCAACAACCGAGCTTGAGACGGATAGGAACGACACTTTTGAAACGGGCTCAGTCTAAATATACGAAGGAAGATCTATGGGTGGTTACTAAGGGGGGTTCATGTAACAGGTATAAGGATAGCTCGCTGACTGCCGGCTGGAGAGGCGCTGGATAGACTTGGGCGGAGGCACATGGAAAGTCTTTAACATGCCTGGTTTGGTGGTGTTTTGGCGTTGGATGGTGCATCAGAGACACGGTGTTGGTCAGGTTTAGGGGTGTATATTGTAAGAATTGCAGCTTGATAAAAGATGTGTTCAAAGTTGATATTGGTGATGCTCGGGAGAAAATACTTAGCATAAGTCATCGATACAAGCCGTTATCATTTGTGGTTCAACTCGGCACAGAAGAGTCACAAGTATCGAGCTAAAGAAAGTTTCTACACCTTGGAGGTCAAAGTCCATAAGAAACCATAGCCTGTGCCCATAGGCCTTCAAAATGCTTGGGGTTTGCTTCAAGTTTTGTATACAAAGATTCCATCAAGAAGTGCAGCCAGATTCTCGGGGTTGCAGGTAACCATCGAGTCAGAACACAAAAAGTGCCATAAGGAATGAATTGCCAATATTCATAGAAATAAAATGCTATGGAGGCAGAGAGAACCCGGGTCCCGGTACAATGCTTTTGTGTATTCAAATTCATTTCATGATGAGTGACACACCAAACGTGAAGGTATCTGTTGCAATTACAAAAGACCGCAGAACAGCCTCTTCCATACAGGACGAGGCTCGGATCGTTGCTCAAGAGCATGCTTCTTGAGATCACCATCGTCATCGCTGTCGTTATCATCCTTCTTGACAGCAGCGATCCAGTTGACATACAACTTGAAGTCTCCATCCTGCTTATCAAAGAAGCTATTCAAGGTCAGCAACAAGTCTCCTTCAAATTCAGAACATGGAAACTTACCTTCGTGCCATGAGAGATATTCTCTTGATGTCATTCAACTTCAGCGGCTCAGGATCCTCAACCTCCCTCCCACGATACGTCGCCTTGAACTCATCCCACTTCATGAAAATCTCACCTCCATTCTCCGGCGCCTTGAAGTCATACTCCCAGCTCACGCCAGCCTCATCTCGCCCATCCTCCCTCTTTCCGGGGATGGTGTCCTTGACGTTGAGGGTAAAAGTCTGATCCGAGCTATCCCAGCCGAGGGAGAGCTTTATGCCCTCTGTGCAGGATAGATCGAGGGCTAGGTCGCCGACTGTGCGCTGAGAAGCAAAGCCAGCGCCGCCGAGGGTCTTTGTGTCAAGGTGGCCGTAGAACTTGGCTTGTGTGGGGTGAGTGTAGAGGTGTGAGATGCTGGAGCCGCCGCGGACGCGATCGTCTGAGGCAGTCCAGAGACCACTGTCCCAAGCCCTTGAAGATGTTAGTTAGCTAGCTTGCTTGTCTTTGGGGGACTGACACGTACTTGGGGCCACCGAAGATGTATTGCAGGCTGTTTGACATTTTCACTTTGTTTTCACTGTCAATTGAAGGAAGAGAAGTGAATTGAGTGAACTGAGATGCCTGATACTTTGGTATGAGCGGATGCTTTAAATGGATGACATAATTGAGTTTGCTTGTAGTACCACGCCAAGTCGGCAGTTGAGAAGCTTACGTACAGCAGTCAATCAAGCTTCAATATCCCTTGTAAACACAAACGCAGTTATTTCCTCAATCATGAGATCTAATTCATTCTTCCACTGAATCTCTATTGGATAATGAAATATCTTCATCTTTAGACACTCCAATTCGAGATACGTTATAAAAACATAAACCTCAAAGATGGCTTTTAATAGTCTTTAACCAACCTCTCTCGTCCCGTTGGCACGGACATGGATGGCGGCAGTGGTAGATGAAAACAAGGTTCACACCTCAGAAGCATAACGATGCCTATCATCATGTGTTGGTCCAGGCGCTGCTGACAGTCTTTGGGTCGCGAGTTACAGTAGGTAACTTAGATCATGTCTAGCCTGGAATCGAATAGCGGCAGATCGAGTCCAGACCTGCCTGTCTATGATCTTGAGCTGGTCAAAAGTCAATTCATCCAATGTCAGTTAGTATCGAGATGGACTGTACTGGTACTGCAGACAAAAGGACCAGACTCTTTGCCTTGTTACTTAGCAAATTGTTACAGAAAACTTGCTTTTTGGTGTTCTGCCTTTTCTGGTGATTTGTCTGCAATGATTTGGGGGCCATTGTTTGATCTGCAGCGTCAAGGTTGGTGGTAATTGAATGCATCCAATATTTCAATACTTTGTCCACAGCCTGCCTACAGCTGAGAATCACATCCGTCCATCTACATACTAACATTTTACTACACACGCAGACTCACACCCTTTTCAATCCCCCTCTCATTTCATTTCATTTCATCACGTCTCCTCTCGCTCCTAATCATCCGCCACTCCCGGCAACAGTATCATTCATTTGCCACTAGAGCAGACGAGGGTCCAAATCCTCCCAGACTCCCCTAAGAAGCCGGCGTGAATCTTGACCCGAGCCTGATTTCCCTCTTTGTTATCCGTAGCCGTAGGAGCCGGCAGGACCACGTACGTCGGCACCGAAGGGGCCAGGCCAGGCCCATGCACACACAGAGAGAGGCCCAATAACATGACGGATATAATGCCAACTTGTAACACAACAAAACGCCCGGATTTGGCCCATGCAACCCTCCTTGGCACGTGGAGGTAGGTAGGTAGGACTCGGACTCGGACTCAGAAAAGGTCTCCCAAATCCCAATCCCAATCCCAATCCCAAAATACTTCCATCACACCCTAGCACTCCGGTCTGTTAGTGGTAACCGCCGAGCTCACTCATTCACTCACTCACATACCGGTCAGGTCCAGCAGGTCACATAGCGCATAAAAGTCTCCGTAGCATATCAAGAAAAGAGGGAGGGGGGACAGACATAACACGCAATGCAATACGGAAAAATGACACCCAACAGACAAAACAGAACAGACAAAGACAGTAGACGAGGCTCTGAGGCGCAAGTTCTGGATTCCGCCTCAGTCGTCTAGCTCAACTTGCACATGCACATGGAACATGGAGCTGAAGCCCCCCTCTCAAGCCATCGACTGACTATGGCACATTACCCGAGACTCTATCTATTCAGCTCCGTCTGTCTACGCGAGTAGATAATAAACGAGGTAAACGATAAAGCCAACATGCATGTCCCTTGATCTTGATCTTCGCAAGGGAGGTCAAGCTCTATCATATCATGCCATACCATACCATGCCAACTCTGTTCTAGTTCAGCCAGCCTCATTCATCCAGTCATTATCTACTTAGACTAGACTCACTCATCAGTCCTAAATCCTTGGGCCACTTTCATCACGTCGCAATCATTATGAAACACGGCCAGCTCATAATTCGTACACTTCACTTCACTTCAATGCAGTTAAGTACAAAGCGCTATGCACATTTCATCATCTAATTTGTCTCCATGGCTCAAGATATCTATTCAACCAACACTAACAAGAGTGTAAGTGGCCAAGCCAAACAAGGTCTCTCGACCCCGCAGCCGCCATCTTTGTTGTTTGTTTGCCTCCTTGCCTACTTTCAACCTTTGCCAGTCCAATCCAATCCTGTTCAGTTCAGTTGTCTGCCCAATATACATTCGGATGCATACAAGCGTATGCCGTATGCATCCCCAAAACGCCTCACTTGTCTTCTTTTCCTTCGCCGTTCCAAATAAGCAATTCGTCCGTGCATCTTGCAGCCGTTACAGATATCACATGGTCGAGCGCTTCGACCCTGTGTACATAAAACGAATGCAGACGAGTAAACATCCCCTCGCCTGTGACATAGATACCTTTGCCAGTACCAAAAGAAGTGAAAAGTGTGGAGTGTGAAAGTGTTCAAAATATCAAAACCCGCCATGCTATGCCTCGTAGGGCTCATTTCCAACGCCTAACCCAAAATCTCAAAGTTCGCTGTGTTTCTTTCTTTCTCTCGTCCATACCAGCTGCTCTATTGGTGCTGGATTAGACCAGGCGAGCCAGGCATTGACAGAGGCGTGGCAGGGTAGTCGAAGCCAGCCTCTGAGCAGTTGGCAGAGTGGTCGAAAGAATGCGACAGCGGAGGAGTCTGCGAACCCCATCAGCAACGTGGATCTCGTACAACCCCACGGGGCGTTTGACTGGCGTGACTCACATGAGGGTTGGACTGTTCGTATGGGCTACCAGAGTTGAAGTCCATGGGTGGCATGTAACCATAGGTCATGTAAGGAGTGAGTCCGTCGTCACTAGGGTACGTCTCCCGTTTGATGGCATCGCTAAAGTGTGTCATGGAAGGAAGTGTCATGGGCACTGTAGACGCCGTCATGTAGTTGGGGTAGGCATCAGCGGTTGTGATGGCTGGGTATGACTGAGTGGAACCGTAGGGTGCGAGGAGGATCTCATCGGGAGCAGGGTATGTTGAGTATGTGAACTGAGGAGGGCTGTCTGAGCGAGCTCGGTCGTCGTAGTTGCCAGAGAAGAAAAGCTCGTCAGTAGGCTCCATGGGAGGAGTGAACTGGCCCTGTGAAGCAACAGACTTGCTGGGAGCTCCGGATTGCGACTTTTGAGACTTGGGTGCGGGGGGGGATCGCTTCGACTTGGTAGGCTTCTGTGGCTGCTTGTCGGACTCGGCATCGTCAGAAGAACCAGCACGGCGCTCGAGGTCTTCGAGGCGGCGCTTGAGCTTCTTGCCTGAAAAGGACTGTTAGTTCTGCAAAAACAGCTTATGAGGCTCCAGAGTGAATCTAGAGTCAAGCAGGCTCAACATACGGTAGTTGCGCTGAGCAATGCGGTTCTGTATTCTTCGGCGCTCAGCAAGGTCAGAGATCTTGGTCCAGTCCTCATCGGGGTTGGCAGAAGCACTGAAGGCACTGCTTGTTCCCGAGTATTGTCTGGGAGGTGGAGGAGCTGCCGCGTAGGCATAGGCGGGTTGTGTCATAAACATGGACATTGTGAAGCAGTTATATGTGTGAGTGTGGGGTTGCTTGTAGCTGAGAATTGTAACCGTCGATTTTGTAACGACGAAGCTCTAGATAGCCCAAAGCAAGATTGGGAGAGTTGGTTTGTTCTCAATTGTTTCCTGTATCTGTCTGTCCTCTTGTGTCTGTCTTTATATCCAAACGAACTGAGAGGCTATGATGGTCAAGGCGAGATGGTGAGTTGCTTGAGGTGAGTGTGGTGGCAGTGGGTATATATAAGTATGAGTGCAAGATGAGAATGATCAAGAAGATCTGAAGCTACTTGAAGCTGAATCTGTTGATGAACTTGGAGATAGATGGAGAGCAAGACGGTTGGTGGGGGGGAAGAGGCTGTATATTAAATAAATGTCCCCAAAGCTGCGCGGAGCAGGCATGGCATAAGGTAACGGAAAGACCCAAGGACGTGAGTGAGTGACGAGTGAGTGGAAGGGACCCTACAAGGGCAGGGGCGTGTAAGGTGTGTGCCTACCTTACCTTGCCTTACGGGTACCTACTATACTGTACCCATGAGGGGGTAGGTATCCAGCGCTGGACATTGCCTTGCCCTGCGCTGTGCTGCGCTTTCCTCTGTCTCTTTGATCAATCTGCAGTGTACGTAGGTAGGTAGGGAAAGTGAGTTGAATACACGCCTCTCCCCCTACCCCCTCCATCACACACAGACATCCTCCACTTTCCACATCGCACACCTCTCCCCCAGCACTACTAGCATGCACCTAAGTTAGTGCCCAGCACCCAAGACGGCACGGCCATACACAAGCAGAAAAAGGTCCCTGGCTACTTTCCTTGGGCCTGGCACAAGGAGAGGGGTGTTGTTTAGTTGCTTGCGGGGGCTCTTTCGCCTCTGTCTCTCAGTCACTGTGTGTCTCTCTCTGTCTGGCGCTGGCCTCACAGGGCTGGTGCTCATCACCCTCTGAGCCCCAATCCAATGCACTCTGCAGACAAGGTCAGGGTAGCTCGCGGTACGTACCTCCGCCTTTTCAACCTTTCCATTCAAGTCTGTCTCCACTGGCGCTCGCACTCGTTCTTCTCTCACTGGGCCATTTGCGATGCTACGGGGCATCGAAATCCTTTCGCTACGATCCTTGTGCCAAGCATTTCGTTCACTCATTCTCGAGTCCAGCGCCGTAGTTTGGCATCGCGGCTGCTAATAGCGAAAGGCGAGATAGTTATGAATTGCTTCAATTTGTATTTAATGAATTTATGACGGCAAAACGAGAGATGCACTGACTGTTGGTCACTACAAATCCTCCATTAATACACTTGAAACTGTCTCATTTGGTACAGTACGGCCCGTGCTGTCGACGGGGCGATCATTAAAACCTACCTCAAGGATTTATAATAAACTCTGCTGGCCATGTCCGATTCCGACTCCATTCGGACGAATAACGCAAATTACCAGGATACTGACAAATTCATTATCCATTTGTGAGCATGTTTGCTATCATGATGATATGGCTAACCAGGTGAAATGCTGAATGATGAATCCAAGTATCTGGATATCTGCCTATATGCACAACAACCTCTGTGGAACAAGGAGGGGAGTGCTGCCATCCCACACAACGGTGTCTCGTCAAAAGAGCGGGATTCACAGAGTTACAGATCGGGGCTCAAGTAGGGCATGAGGCGGGATTGAGCATCTGCTGTGTCTTCTCATGCTATACCAAAGCATATGCTATACTACACCATACTGCGCCGTGCTATGAAGCAGTAACGTATCGTATACCAGATACGGCTTGGTTTGGAATGTGAGCGTATTGGGTTTTATCAGTTCTGAACCGTTCGTCACGTAACATCAGCGGTGGAGAGACAACGAGACGATGAACTACTAGGCGCAGCCAAGTCACCAGAAGGGCGGGAGCAAAATAGAACAGAAGCCATCAGAGAGAGGCTGGCGCTATTAACAGAGCAGATTCCATTCTAACCGCCTGGAAAGCCAACAACTGATAGAGGGACGAGACAGAGAAGTATCCGTACTGTAGGTTCCTTTGCAAGCTGGCACCGCACTTCCTGTGGTGGGCACTAACCGAGCAAGCCAACCAGGTCCCCGAGATCAAGCCATGGACCAGCAAAGAAGCTTCAAGGCAGACTTGATGGAAATCTGAGCTAAATTTGCCCACATTTAGTCTATCGAGTCGATTGCCGTCTCCGTCTCTAGCGCAGCGTAGCATCGCCCTGCTTCCCCTAGTTGGCTCTGCCATGCCAGGCCCCCCCAGGTCAGTCCCAGTCCCAGTCCCAGCATCCAGGGCACGTTCACTCACGTCCAGTCCCATGTCCTGGGGCTACCTTATCCACTGTTCTGAACTGAGCCTCTTGTCTGCCATTTGAAATTCCCTGTCCCAGAGAAAGGGTTCCTCTTAAAGCCGATGGAGACAGTCTCCAATACAACCCAACCCTGGGAACACATCAATAGAGGCTGGCCAATCACAAATAGGTCGACCCGAGCCCCCATATTGGTAGAGAAGAGACCCCGAAATGATTAGCTTTTGATCCAACTCAGCCCTGGGACCAATTGGAGTTCCACAATCCCAGGCTCTCTCACACAAGTCTCGAGTGTGAGTCTTGTCTTGGACTGTCAGTCGCTCCAAGGACCGTTTTGCCGGGTAAGAAGACCTTTTGGCCGGGCCGATCATGTCGTTCATTCTGGCAGCGCCCGTCGTAGGGCTGTGTGACGACACGATTAGTTCTTATTCATCAGAGAAATGTCCAAGCCCTGCCACAGGAGATCACTAGCAGCAAGTGTACGTATATAGATAGAGTCACTGTCGACTATTCGTACTATTTCGGTTTAGATCTGTGCATGTCCCAATGGAATGCCGCTCTTGGTCTGGAGATCTTGTCTAATGACTCTACATACCCTGCCAGCCCTGCCTTACCGGTCTCTGATGCACAAGACGACAAGCGACATCAACATCGTGCCATCTTCCCCAGTTGCGCGCCTATCCCTACCGTTGTAGTCTTGAGGACCCAGGTCAAGCAGTTCCCCGACAACCGACACACCCAACCACATGGCTACAGGACGATGAACCCCTGTGAATAATCACCGGAATATTACTATGAGTTAGAGTTGCAGTTGCAGTGCAATTGCAATTGTCTGGGCTGGGTCAAAGCGACGCTGGGTTTAACTATTAGCTATATCGATAAAACATGACAGATATTGGCATTAACAACAACTGAAATCACATTGAGGAAATCGTCTACGTTGTATTGAGGCTGGTCGAATTGGGCCAAATTTACGGCAGATCCTCGTGTCTATAGCAGAGCCAACAAGCCAAGGGACCAACATGATACATCTCTCGCAGTAATGGAAACACGTAACCTGCAATTATAAGTCTTGGCTCTACTCACAACAACCTTCAACCATCTTCGTCATATTATCTTACTTGCAGTCTTGGAGATAATCTTTCCAAAAACCCTATTATTTGTCAAAGGAGGTCATACTGAATTCATTGAGTTTGGAAGATTAGTAGGTACCCTACAACGAAATAAAGGTGGGCAGCGGTCGGCTGTCCTCACGATCAAGCTTCCGGCTGTTAAAGATTAAGCGCGGCCGCACCAAGACGCTACCCAGAAACGCTTCTCACAGGCGGCCGACCCCTGCCCCGCGACCGTTGAGTGGCAACCCGTCGCAGCATTTGACTCAATTCTGGATAGACAAGGCCCAGCAAGGCACAAGGGGGTGAAATACTGTACAGTACCTACGCCATGGAATAACTTCCTTTGGGGGCCACCTGAGGATCGACGTTCCATCAACTCCTTCGCCTACGTCGTTGACGACCCATTAGCACAGATTGACTTTCATTAATGGTCCTGTAGAGAAGAGGCCCGGACTAACACTCTTTGAGCTATTTTGCCTGTAATGATGTGCAACTTGTCCCTGAACCTTGTTTTTTTTTTTTGCCCAGTGCACAGGACAAGTCGTAGCGAGGCAGGCCTTCGGCTTGTGTATCCGTCTTGCAGCAACGGGGCAAATTACCCTGCTTTGCCAGAATCCTTCGAGACTCTTACGCCCTGAGGTTGCGGACGATGGATGGATCCATGGCAGCACCTCACGCACATCCAACACATGGCATGGCATCTCATGGGCTATCGGAGGCGCGATATGCTCGATGACAATACCACATCCGCTTCAACTGTTGGTGATCTGGCGCTTATCTTTTGGATCACAATTTCTAATCGCGCCCGTTACCAGTTGAGCGGGTGACACAAGAAGCATTGTCGATCAACCAACCTCAACCAACCTTTTTCTTTGGAAAACCCCCGCAGAGGCTCGGAGTTGGAGATGGACCTACGTACTCCGTATCTGCGGCGAAATTGGGCCGCTCACTTACACGGACTGGCTCCTCCTTTGAAGACATTTCAAATACACTAAAAATCCAACGTATCCACGACGCATGAACAAGCGGTCTGGTTGAATTGTCTGGTTGAAGCTACAGCGCTATTCTAAGCACTTTTCTGATCTTAAAAATCCTCATGATGAAAGGGCTGCGTTGACATGAAGCCTCTCGCCATTTGCTCCCAGGGTTCCATCACGGATATACTCCGTAGGTGGGGAGCTATCTGAGCTTCTCCGTGAAAAGACCGTAAAAGGAAATCACCGGCTCCGTGTCTGGAGAGTTCCGGCTCCGCGGAATGTGCCATAACTAAGCATTTGGATACTTACGTATGTACGTAGGTGGTGCCCAGGGCTCGGCAGAGGGGCGTCAACACGACCTAACATGAAGCCCCTTTTACTGTTACCCGTGCGGTAGAACTGAATCAAGTGTACATAGCATTGTCGAGTCCGTCGTCAGAAGATGTCAGAAAACGTCAACAATGCTCAGCGTTGGGTTGCGCCCGTTGGTAACGGATATGTTTTACCTTGAATTATGGTTAATCGTTATCCCGAAATGAGCGATTAGCCAGAGTGGCAGAGTAGAGTAGCAGAGTGGGTTTCATGGAAGGAGCCGTGAAAAAGACATCGGACTACTCTGCTACGAGAGAGTCCGAGATAGAGTCGGGATGTGAATCCTTGCATCATAGTCAAGTTGAGTAGACTCACGAAACAAGCGCGAGAGTGATTTTAGCAGAGGGCATTGCTGTCACAAGAGTGCGGCGCAGACTTATTCGACAACCCCTGTCCTTACTGCTCGCGCCCATCCAATTGTGATTGGCTACAGTGCCAGCTGTCAAGCGCGATAAACTTTCGGGGTTTGTCAGTTGAGCCGTCGCACGAACAAGAGGGACGACCAGGCCACTTGATTGGATCCTCAGCCGCATCAAATTTCCTTAGGCTGTCGCAACGTTTCAACTTTTGCTCTCTTTCTTTGCTTTTGGGGGTGTCATGGCGAAGCCTGAGTG